>LQRL01003063.1:0-10839 GCA_001703475.1 Hydroides elegans
TCATACTGTTTTTTTAATACATTAAGGCGCGTCCACCCGAAACGGGCAAAAAATAATATCATTTATTACATGGTCAGGGTGCATCGCTTAAAGAAATGATAGGGAAGGGCTATGATGCAATATTTCTGTGTATTGCACCCGGACTATTTTCCGATTGCACTTCCGAAATCAAATATTCATAATAAAACAATATAAACATGAATAAATGTTTGAATAATTTCAAACTGACCATTTTCTTATTGAAGATGATTTATAAGCATAATATTTCATAATCTACCCTGATAGTAGATATTATAAAAAATTATTATATTATCGCCCACTATGACATTGCAAAAAAAAAACCACTTTTTTCAGTAATGTTTGTCCATGTTATAAAGGGAATACAATATTCAGATTCAATATTGTTAGGTGATTATTGCACTCAGGGGTCATATTTGATGCACTCAGCCTTCGGCTTCGATGCATTCCATTTGACCCCTTGCAATAAACACGTAACAATATTGAACCCTCTTAAAGGTACGGACAGGCAGATTTGGCGATTTCCTAAGGTGTCTGCGTTATGCGATATGACTGTTCACGCACCGGCGAAATGTTTTATGCGATATTGCGACATCAAATTGGATGGAAGACTATTCTAGATAGAAATAGTATAATTTTCGTTATGATTTATCTTTCTTACATCATCCATGTTATCTAACCAGAGTTTGTCAGTAACGGCAATAATCAAATATACTTATTTATTGATATAATTATTGAAAACTATAACACGGAAATATACTTTGTAACGATTTCAGTACACCATTTTTGAAATGCATATCGTATTGAAAGCATGTTGATTCGTTCTCTTTTTTAATTGAAACTAAACTTAAAAATGATTTCAAGTTCTGTTGCAGCAGCATTGCTAAGAATTATTCTAACTTAAGTTTGTAGTTACCTATTAAGTAGGTCGTCGCTCAACGCTCAAAGTACGAAGGACGTGAAAAATACATTTTATGGACGTCTTAACGTAAATGAAGGTCCTTAAGGTTCATATTGAAATGTTCTGTATGCGTCGAATACAACACAAATTCACCGATTCGATAGCTATTGAATAATAAAATATATTTTGAGTTTACATGCCATTCCTTGTATTCCCAATTGCCTGACAATCTTATCGAAAATGTTTCTTAGCAGAACTCTATCCTTGTAGTATTCATAGCATATATCATAAATTGGCGTATTTTGCAACACAAGTTCTATTAATTCTAATGCTTCTTTCTGAGATAGCCTTCTAAACTTTGCCATATTTATTTGCACGCAATTTTATACTATAGTCTAGTCCAATTGTATTTTTTAACTTGAGAAGTCAATTTAGAAAACACACATGACACTTAATATTGATGAAAGAATTAAATGAGTCCCAAAGAATCTCTATAGATTCTTGTGCGAATCCTTTTGGATCGAGTTTCTATATACATGTAGACTTTTTACCCCCCCCCCCGGTTTAAGGAATTGATTCCATAGAAAAGTAAGTGTGTAATGTATTTCCTTGGTAAGACTAATGTGTTTTGACTGATTACCTATGGGGGCCTGGTCACACACGTGTCTATAAAATGAAGCTACTTTAATTTAAAATGGATGTCATGATATCATATGATTGCAGTTTTTTAAAAATCTGAAAATCTCTTGCAACCTTAGAAATAGTAACTGATATTAGGAATGCATGACGTTTAATGACTAGTTTTTCCCTAGAAACTCCTTAAATTAACTAGACTAAACAAATAATTTCGCAGACTTCCCAATTGATTTCGCAATATCGCAAAGACAGAAATCGCAATCTCACAAACATTCAGTTTTAAACATTGTTTGTTGCACTGTTTCTTACCAAATAATATCTGATATCGCAATCGCAAATTCTGCGTAAACAGATTTCGCAACATCGCTCGGGACTTAGTCAAAATTCAATATCGCTGGGTTTCTATATTTTCTTTGAATTAATTTGCGATTGCGAAATATTTCGCGGCTGGCTGTCCGTACCTTTAGGTATTCCCATAATGTTTATTGAAGTTTTGAACATTCAATGTTTATGTGTTTCTTTTTTTTTCAAAAACGCCAAACTAGAAATAACCCTTACATTTATAAATGATCATATCCTGATTAATAATTATTAACATGACAACAATTTCCTAACAGAGAGGACATATGAAAAGGATACAGCAACTGATCAAATTCTGATTTGTTTTTATTACATTTTCAGATAACAGTCATTAACTTGTCTTCTTTATGGAATATACATATTTTCGTTGCGATGTCTTTCGAAATTTATCAAAATAACATTGATCATTAAATACGCTGATATATGTGTAGGCGAGAAAGACGAGAAATAGCAACGCGAGGTACTGAACAATAAAAAGAGTTGGTAACAAAAACAAATGAAGACTTCAGGTTTTTGTACAATAATGTGTAGGTTCGATACCTTTAATCATCTAGCCCATTTTCTATGAAGTACGATATACATTTGCTCTTTATATGACTTATTATGGTTTGATCAGTTTGATCAGTCTAGGGACTTAATTTCAACGTATTTTGCTTTGGTCAAATTGTCCAAGAATATTTCAATCTCTTTGGCCTATAGATTTTTATTTAAATCCTTCAATCGATGACCGAAATCTATGTTACATTATGTGGTAGCGTCAAAGAATAAAATATTGCTGTGATAATATTTCAATAATACTGTGATAATATACAAAAAAAATCTCTAGCATAATACTGTCTAATTATGGCAACTCGACCAGGCACGTTATCAAGACGTTCTATTAGCGATTGTTTACGCAATCAAGACGTTCTTATGACGTATCTTGAATAGAGGGTAACGACGTTATGTTGGAAATGTACTCACCGTCAAAACGGCAGCAAAAATCGCCAATGCGGCTACCAGCTTCATCCTGTTTCGAAAGGAGTGTCTGTAAATACAACAGTCATCATCTTATTAAAGTATATATCATACATTTATATTGTATCACGTGTCTGAATTCAATTGTTATATGAAATATAAATTCTAAGTCCGAGGGTGCATGTAAACTGTTTATATTGTTCCCCTGTCCATAGTACAGTATATTGCCATTTTACATGCAGAATCATGAATACTCAGATTGTTCTAAAGATGTGCTTAATGCTTTGTGTTATATCCTTACTCAATATTTTGTACCCACACAAATGTCTGTGTTTAAATACCCTTTCATATAAATAATAAGAAATTATATTTGAAGTGTAATTGAATCTTGGGATTTGAAAACGTTTGGGAATCTTAAAGATGGAATTTACTGCGAATACATTTGGGATCAATTTGCTTTTTTTTTAATTTACCTTTTTATTTTGAATATAACATTAAGGCGCATTCACCCACATTGAATTCATACTCATAGTCTAAAACACAATTCATGCGCTACAAACTTAAAGCCAGATTTGTATATAAATATGTAAGTTAATCCCGTTTGCGCTTTAAGTTCGCTTTGTTTTCTTGTGAATGCGGAATAAGGTTTGTGATAATTCCAAAAATAAAAATATAACTTCATCATTCCTTTTAAAACAACATACTTGATGTTGGTTATATCAAATTAGAAATATCAATAGCTTAGTAACGTAGTACAGAACAAAGACCATTATATAAAATCTCAAATATTCAGTAAAGTTCTACAGAGTTATTTCGTAAAGTATGTTTATGAGGTTTTTTTTTTTAAAATATTTGTGCATCTTTTTAATTCTTATTGCCATTTTATATCCGTACAGATATACAAATAACTTTCAAAACTTTTAAGTTTAAAATTTCAAGTTTAACTAAAATTCAATAATACCATTAATATGTTTTTTTTTATATTTACGATGTGTTGTGATTTAATCTTTTTTTTTTTCATTATAAAAATTCAATATCCAATAAACATGTTATACTTCATATATCGATTCAATAAAAGCAAAATATGATTACCTTTTCTTTTTGAAAATAAAGTTCCTATAATTCCTTGATTGTTTCTATCCCCCTTTCTTCTTGTTGTCGAAAAACAAACCTGAGTAATAATGACGGAACCTTGAAAATGGAATAGCTTTTATAGAAAATTCCGTCGAAACTGTCAGATACCCGTTATGACGTTAAATAACGCTGTCCCTTATCATAAAGGGGTGTGTGGTATATTGGGGGTATTTTCTAAAAAGGGCAATGTATGGTAGCTAATGTCTTGGAATATATTGATGTATAGTTAATGCAGAAAAAGTCCCCAATTATTATTTTCAATTTTTGCCGTTCAAAAAACGAACCATTTCGAAAAGGGGGGCGCAATAGGGTTCCTAAATATTAGTTAGCTCGATAATATGATGGTGTTTTATTTCGGTGTCATTTGTTATTCGAACGATTGTGGGTTTTTGCCGGACGCTTTTTGGGGGAATTTTGGTAAATCGTAAATCGTGATCAATATTGTTTTCGTCATAAATTGCAAAAAGGTTTCCCCATCAATGATGAGACATAAGTACAAAATATAGCCTTGATTACTTTCTGCTGTATCAATTAGGCGAGTTTGTGTTATTTTCACAAGTTTCTTTTCTGTCCATTAGTGAGCTTAGAAAAACCGGCCATGAGACGTATTGAATATCAAAAATATTTCTTGCACATACATTTGGAGCTTTCGATATACATGTGGATTTCATAAGTGAAGTTGAATATAATTCATGAATAGCTGATTTGTGTGTTATATGATGTGATTCTCACGTTGACAATTTCCCATGAAACATATGACGTACATGTATTTTTCACGTTGTTTTAACGTTTTAACTAATGACTCTCAAAATCAAATTATATGTGTCTATATTACTGAGTAGATAGAACAGCAAAATCGAGTTTATTTTATGATTCTTCAAAACATAATGTTGTGGAGCGAAATAAATATTGACGTTAAATTTATGTAATTGGGATGTAAAGCGACGTAACCGAGACGCTAAGAGATGTACGTATGACGTTAAGATGCGACAACACGTTACATTATTTAAGGAAGTATGGATATGAGACGTAATATAACTTATTATTGTGTGAAGATTTGCAAAAAGGATGTAATGATACGTAAGCACGATTTAAAAGGACGTAATGAGTATCCAAAGGAACGTCGCTGTGACGTAATTAGGACGTTAACATATGTAATTAGGACGTTCGAAGGAGGTGACATATGTAGCTTGAAAGGTCTTGAAAATAATAGTCAATACATATGTTTTTGTCCAAAAATCATGTCGAAATCGAAAGCCTAAATGTCAGTGAGAATTAATCGATTCATTCATAAAACAACTTTCATCAATATTTTTGATGAAAAGAAATAATTTGTTTTTTGTTTTCAGATAACATGATTTTTGTTAGTTCATGCATACTCATGATATTAATCAAATAACTTTAAAACATACATATGCATGTACACATTCTATTGAATGTGGTATTCAGAAAATTATTTATTCAAAATAATTATTTTGGCCTGACCATAAACTTTTAAGGTACATGTTTCTTTTTAATTTCTTGGTTGGCACAACGTTGCAGCTTTTCAGATGCTCTAAGAAAACAGGCCTTTTCTATTTCAAGATAAGCTTTTAGATTTGCTAAAAATAATCAAAGATATGTTCCATAATTAAAACTCCAACTTAAAAATCCAAGGATTTATTTATTGTCGATGTGTAAAATACTTGTTTAAATTTAGGGCCGCCTCACATCAAGATAAAGATAGAGATAAGGTTAAAAGTAAAAATAATTTTAGCAGTATGTGAAGAATATTTCCCGTCGTACATAATCTACAGTGATTTACAAAAAAATACATAAATCAAAGTATTACTTAATGTAAAACAAGTAGTGTCATTATAAATTTAATTTGTCGACCAAAAAATATCCTCTTTCTAAAATTTGCTTCATTGGAATTATGAAAATTATTATACTATAAACATACATGACCAATTTATTACGGATATACTTATGGGTTTATTTCATTTACACAGTGTTATTAAACGTTTTTAAAATTACTGTTTATTCAATTTTCATTGACCAGTAATTTTTCTAACTTATATGAAAGCATTTTAATTTTTCAAATTGTGCATATAGATATTATTTAAAATCTTGATTTCGCCAGCGTATTTTTTCTTTATTGAACATTGATTTTTTGAATAAACAAAAACATCCTAATAATAAAACACCTTACTAGTTCAAACTATCAATACATTTCCAAAACAGCAACTAAACGTTTTATTTGAAGAAGAAATATATACTTGATTTCCTTATTTTATAAAATTGACAAAAAATGCCGTAAATGTGTTAATTTCTTCATTTTTCAATTCATTACACTAATTGATGAAAGCAAAACATGTATATATCTGCCTGTTTAAGAGCCAAACACAATCTGCATATATTTATATTTAAAACTTCCGAAAATAGGAATCAATTTAGGTCAAAAACCTTTTATATGACTTATTCTTTCAGAACATAGAACACTCGAAACTAAGAAACTAAAATGAAGGACTCTAAATACTTATGTTATGACGGATAACAAATTGATGTGACATCACATGAAAAACACATATAGCACATAAAAAGACTATGGCATATTACAAACTTCTTTTCTCTAGTTACTTTCTCAAACCTTTTTTCTCGAGTAACTTTTCTTAGGCTGCGTTCAGGCAAAACAACTCGAAAATAATACAAATAAAGCCCGTATTTTGCGTGAACAGAAGAGAAATATTGTTATGTTTTTTTTTTTTTTACAGAAGTGGCTTTCGAGCTTTTATTTTCGGGTTTTTTAGTTGTTTGCGTGAACGCGTGAATATGTTATTAATATTCGAGCGGTGTAGAAATATACTTGTTGGTGTAAGGCCGCGTTCAAACAAACGAAAAGGCTCAGAAAAGGCACGAAATCCGATATTTTCGGAATCCGTATTTGTATAAAAACATAGTATTTTTTTGCGTGTGACAGTAAAACGCACAATATGGTTCTTATGGGACTTTTAGTATTTGAATGTACTGAAAACATTTTTTACTAGATGATTAATTGCTTTGGTTAAAACAAAACAAATTGCTGTTTTTCAAAAATATGATAAAAAGTTGCTTCAATTGTTTATTTTCCGACCATGTTTGCAAAATATAATACATATAAGATTTCTCTCATTATTTTGTCAAACTCGCAACCGCAAAATGATGCAATAATTCATTGATTGTTAAAACCAAGTTTCCACCTATGGCTTTAAAAAAACATGTTAAGTATTAGACAATATTTAAGAAAGGCTACAAAATGTGAAATCATGATACTTTGCTTTTTGAAAAAAAAAAAACATAATTACATTCATTGTCGCATTGAATCGTCAAAGAAAAGGGTTCTGTTCCTGTGAAAAATATATATTCTACCAGAAAAAAAAGACAGATCATTGTGTTATCATATCAATTTGTGGTGTTTCAAGACTAAAAGACAAGGTAAATAGTTGACAAAAACAACAATTACATTGCATTCTGTCACGACAATATTTTTCAGACAAATTTTCAATATATGATTGACAGGACTAATACAAAGGAATGCCAGAAAACATGTTACTTTTTATGATGGGGATTTCCACAATCGAATACCCAAGTCGTGAATTTATACAAAAATGAATGGGTCTGTGTGAAAGATGGATTCGGCTCTAGAAAAGAAATAAGGCAATCGTCATAAGTCCTTGCGAATAATTGTTCACTCAGTCTATATTTTTATTTCTTAATAATTTCTCTTTAATCAAAAGTTTGAAACTAATCTTTGCCCATACGAAATGTGTTTTTTTTTCTTGGCGCCCTTTTACTTTTCGACGTCGGATAAACGCCCGTATGATGCCCAATATCTTAACGGAATTGAAACAATGTAGTTCGTATTCCCGCGACGTGAACAGACTTCCGAAAACTTTCACATGGGAACAAATTTCCTCTCGCCGTCGGTGACGTCTCGTCAAATAGGAACGGATATGTTTGTAAACATACTATTGCGGGCCGTCATTTGCGAAAAAAATGTTTAATAGCTGCAATATTCCAAGAAAATATAGTTAATCTAATATTGTCTCCCAACTAATCGCATAGTTGAAGTATCAGAAATATTTTTATTCTCAGGAAAAGCTTGATACAGTTATCGACACAAAACTATCAAACAAAATTCCGTTCTCTTCGATACAATAAATGACGAAGAACTAAGTTTTGAGAAAAATACCTATCTGTGACATTCGAAATGACACAAATTTACAAAAGCGCCAAGGCATCATACACGTTTACACACCCTTTTTAAAATATATATATTTTAGTGTCATGGTTTTAGCGAATAAAAAAACATGTCATTTGCTCAATAGGGTGCCTTGCATATGTCAACATCAAACTGAAATTGGATTGAACATTTATTCAAATTGTGTACATCAAATTAGCATGATGTACGTTTAATGTATGAATTTCATCTTGCATATTCCGTTATGAAACTGTGTGCAAACATAAAAATAAATAGATTTTATCAAATGTTTTCTTTGTTTTGGTGACACAAATAACAAATAATAGTATTTTTAAAATCCTTTCTCTATTTTCAAATAAAGGTAATGGCAAAATCTAATCTTGAAGCTGTTCTTGAAGCTGTTCACTGTCATTTCATGTTTACAAAGCACCTTCCGGTAACCCCTAACCATCCAAAACAACCATTCAAAGATTGATAAGCAATTAATAAAGGTCAAATCGTTTCTATTCTTCAAATGAATACACATCTAAATTTCCCATGCAAGCGCATGTTTTCAAAAAGCAGATATGTGTATTATATGAAAGAACTATATTTAAGGTATCGTCTTTCAATATTTTAAGTGCGATTCTCAACTCACGTTCGTTGCATCACTTGTGACGAAATTCGTCATATTCATCAATTATATTAGTTAAAACTGTAATATAACACATTCATTTTGTAAATTATTATGACATGTTACTTTTAAGGCGCGTTCACGACATCAACAATTTTTTAAGCTCAAAAACCGAAAGCTCGAAAGCCACTTTTGTATAAAAACACAGCAATTTATCCCTTCAGTTCAGGCAAAAATGGGATCTGTTGCATTATTTTCGTATTTAATTTTACGTGAACGCGGCCTAATGATTATGACTTGTTGTTTTTAGATTTGTCCCTAGAAATTTAAGTAGTTTATCTTCCAATTTTAATTGTTACCTCGTTTAAGCGTTGATTCAGTCGTATTGCTATGATTGATATGAGTTTTTCTTCCCGGTTTTTACCGCTATTTTGTGGTTTTTTAGCCCTTTGGAAGAAGTCATAAACAAAGTAATTAGCAGAATGTATGCGCTCTTTTAAGAAAATCCCATTGGTTCGGTTTTGGTCATTGATTAGGCTTGTGTAATTGTTATCGTAATATATTACCGAAATGATCGGAACCGCAGGGTTTTTATTGAACAGATGAACACTTGATTTATTTTTGGAATATTTGAATGTAATTCAATCCCTAAATAAACCTCGACATATATTAATATAGTTTGTAGTTTTATTCACACGAAGTTTAAATCAAACAATTTTTCCCGATATAACTCATTTTGACATATATCGAACATATATTTCTGACCTGAATTTGGGACACAAATTTTCGGACGTAAATGACGTGATAGCGACGTCATGAGATCGTGCTTTGCCGAGAGGACGTGCCTCGTTATCTAATCCGCTACAAATAATAACTCTCTCATTAGAACATAAGGCAACGTTCGTTTGACGTCTCGTGACGTCTTGTAATTAAAGTGGGGCGAACCGAATAACATTTCTTTTTTTTCGTGAAAATATGCATTTTAAATAAATTTACTCTAAATTTATGAATTCGTTAACCATTGTGATTGTTTAAATTATTATTTTTAAATAAACAAACTCTATTTTTTTGCTTTCTTTCGAATGAAGTTCGATGTCCGATTATTTGCGTGAGAGAGAATATTCAAGGTATGCTTTTATATATATACAAGGAATATCTAAAGTACGAAAAGGCTACGCAATTATTTCAATATGTAATAAATGATAACTATCATATAGTTGTTACGTAACCATGAGGTTTTATTGAAACCATCTATTTAGTTGAATTTGATGAAACTGTACAAGGTTTTTCAAAATAAATATGTTATGTGAAATGACGTGTTAGAGATAATTATAACAATGCTGAGTACATATTTAACCAATATATAATCTATTTCAGGACCAGGAAATTGATTTAGCAAAGATGCTTAATTCACATGATTTGAAAATATGTAGTGTTCACGCCCAATTCAATGGGGCAGCACCCACGTACAGTAACTGTACGTGGGTGCTGGTTACACACTATATTCATAACTGTTATGAATATAGTGTGTAACCAATCCCGAAAGAACAGTATCTCCGTATGTCAGTTTTTTCGTTGACAACCTATTATATATGTCAGCGCGAAATTTTAATTTTCAGCGAAACTTTAATTTCGCTAGGGAAAGATTAATTTTTCGGATTATGCAAATATTCTGTGTCGAATATTATCTATTAAGCTTTTTATTACAGTTTATCGGTCCGTGTACCTACCGTCCATTCGATTTTTTCGATATGGTACTTAGTATAAAAACGTTTTTGATGTCGATTTCTTGGTATGTGTAAAAGAAAAGGCAAAAAAACTAAAACGTTTTGATGTCAATTTCTTGGTTTGTATAAAGGAAAAAGCGAAAAACAAAACCTTTTTAAGATGTGGTGTTCTACGCATAAAGAACAACAAAGGAAAAACCTTTTTCCTTTTTGCTTCTTTAAACATAATGTATGTAATACAAAAAAGGAGGGGCGCCACCGTCGCAAACCCGCT
>LQRL01003072.1:5458-15666 GCA_001703475.1 Hydroides elegans
TAGCATGGAATCCATACACCAAGCGGGACGTCAGCCGCATAGAGCAGGTCCAGCGCAATGCAGCACGCTTCGTCACTGGGATTACACCACCCAGAGTGTCTCTAGCTTGATATCCTCTCTTGGGTGGAAGTCCCTAGAGCAACGACGACGTTTGGCATCAATTGTGTTCTTCCACAAAGTCCTCCACTCCCACCTAAAAATTAACCTCCCAAGACCCATGTCAATACCCTCACGCAATAGCTCACACCTTATACAGCCAAGTACCAGAACTGATACCTTCAAATATTCATTTTACCCACGATCTATTCGCCTCTGAAACATGCTACCCTCTGAACTCCATCTCATTCACGATACAGATAAATTTCAGTCAATATGTCAAACGGCGGTGTACGGTCTCTCCCCACCGCCAACAGTCCTCTTCATCTAATCATCCAAAATGTTTTTAGTCTGCACGTGCACTTTGTTTGTTTGTTTTGCAGCCAAGTTTTTAGTCAACGTTTTATGCACTTGTTTATGGCACCGGAGCTTCTAGTAGATCCATATTTGGATGATTAGGAGTAAATCTACACAGGTACACACACAGCAACTAAATAAATTCTGGGCAAGCAGCGACTTCAAATATGATTATTAAGCACCCTTTCCCTGAACATGCGTACAACAAATACGAAATATGAAGTATATCAGATCTGGACATAGAGGTCCCCCAGACCTGCGTCCAGAAGAGTTCCTGTAAGTAATCCTGTAAGTAACAAATATATATCACCTTTCTCATGTATATTTTGATAATGTTTGAATCGTTAAAATATTTAATAAAAAAAAAAAGAAATTCAATAGTCTAAAATCAAGCGCCCATACTATGTCCAGTCCATATCATGTCCATCCCTGTAGGCTTGTATTCATTACCTCTACAAGGAAGTATTTGTGAAAGGCCCCAACCGCCCCCGATTCAAAGGAATATTTTGGCCATATTCGGCCAACTCCTGGTGGCTGAATTTATAGGCTCACATTTTATTTGAGCCTATAATCAAGTCTCTATGACCTTCTGCTAAATTCTCTATTCCGTACAAGCTCATTTTTCGAAAACAAAAACGCTATTTTTGGACATTCTGGCCGAATTCGGACCTTTCCGTTTGCCGAATCTGACCGAAAATGTCAAAAGACACATCTACTTATACACACCGAGACATTTCATTTAATTCTATGACTCTCCGTTCATAAGTTTTAGCTTGTATAAGAAAGTAATGACAAACAGACGGACAGACATATGGACACTCCAACTCTTTAGGACCCCAACTTTTGGATTTGGGCCTAAAAATTTACCATTCATTATTCAATGTTTGTGGGAAGCATCTTGTAAGTAAAAGTAATCCCTTAATCACACTCACTGCATCCCTTAATGTTTGGGGACGTAAGTATGGCGTGACGTTGGTCGGTCTTCAAGAATGTGTTCAAACAAAAAAAAATGATGCTGTAGAGTGTACTTTATCTCGAATTTTACCACGTTTTCCTACATTATTTTCACATGAATTATATGCGTTGGAATCGCCTCAAAATATATGACCAATATCAAACTATATCTCACCAGGGTTGATGTATTTTAATCGAAAAATCTTAAGAAAACACGTATCTGTCAACTTTTATTTCCGGTATAAACAAAGGTGTTCCCTTGAAATTATTTCTCATATGAAGTATCTGCGCAATATTCTTTAGTGTTCATATATGCATTTCGCTGAATGATAGACGTTGCACTTAAAACGAAGCGAACAAATGCCTAGAAATAATATTAAATACAATACATCACGGTTAATTTGAACACGGATAATTTGAATTTCGGTGTAGTTTGAACTATTTTCTCGGTCCCGATTGTGTATTTTTCACTATTTTAAACCAATTTTATTCGGATAATTTGAAGTTCGGATAATTTGAACTAAATTTTCCGGTCCCGAGCACTTCAAATTATCCGTGGTGCATTGTATATTCTGTTTCTGTTGTAGTACGACCTAGAATCCCAATGGGCATTTACAGGTCGGATGGTGAGGTGCGCGTTTAGTTTAATCGAACATATGAGTTTTTTAATTTAGCTTTCTGTATCTGTATCTGTATATATACGATCAAGAATCCCATTAGGGCATTATTAGGTGGGATGGTGAAGTGAGCTTTTTTATTAATCGAACATATAGCTATTTAGTTTAGTTTTGAATGATTCGTGAGTCGGCTCGCTCACTGTAGAATTATCCAGTATGTTCCAATCTGTGATAGTTTTCGAAAAAAATGAGTCTTTATATTGTAAACAATTTGAGTCTATACATTTATAACATTTAGAATTATTTCGAAAGCGCTTCACAATTGGGGCTTTACTTGCATATCCAGTGTATCGTGTAGGTTTAATATTGCGCTTATTATCCAAAGGTTCAAGATGATCTTTATGTGGTATTGCCGGTACCAGCCCATTTGCGATTTTGTAGAAGTAAGAGAGTCGATTGAATAGACGTCTCTCGTGGAGAGAGGGGGACCAATATCGTTCAACGTGCGGGTCATGAAACCCTGGTTGTGCATTCTGTAGTCGTTTACTATGAAGCGTGCCGCACGCTTTTGGACCCTTTCTATGCACTGTATGCCCTGTTGCATGTAAGGGTCCCAGACGATGGAACCACACTCGAGTTTAGATCTCACAAGAGATATGTAAGCCGTGGATTTGTGACCTTTTGGCAGAAATCTGAGGTTGCGGCGCAGCATGCCCAGGGGGATAGAGGCTTTGTTGGCAGTTTGTCATGTTTGGCAGCTTTGAATGAGTTTATATCTGGTTCACACACAATTGAATTATCCAATGCATTCCATTCAACGATGGTCCATGGAAAGAATGAGTTTTTATATTGAGCACATACAGAATCAATGTTAATAAAACACTTAGAATTATTCCGAGAACGATTTGCTACAGAATGTTTACTGACGTATCCAGAGTACTAATTTGGTTTTATCCTGCGCTTATTATCGGACCATGTTAAGCGGTTTTCATGCTTGAGTGCCGGTTCCAGCCCATTTGCGATTTTGTAAAAGAATGATAACCTGTTAAAAAAGGCGTCTTTCGTGGAGGGGTGGCAGGCCAATATCCTGGAGTGTTCTGGTCATGAAGCCTTGTGAGCAGGTTCTGTAGTCACCGATTATGAATTTGGCGGCGCGTTTTTGAATCTTTTCGATACACTGGATATCTTGCTGGACATATGGGTCCCAGACGATGGATCCATACTCAAGAATGGACCTAACTAGTGAAATGTATGCGGTGGATTTGAGGATTTTCGGCAGGAATTTGAGGTTGCGACGTAGCATGCCCAGTGCAATATATACTTTGCTGACCGTATTTCTAATGTGCTTATTCCATTTCAGGTCAACGGAGATCTGTAGGCCAAGGTATAGATTGTCACTTACGCTTTCTAGGATATGGCCGCTGAGTGTGTAAATATGCATATATTTGTGTCGTTTTGGGGTAATGTGCATTATGTAACACTTCTTCGCATTGAATAGCATGCCCCACGTATCTGCCCAGTTTTCGAGCGCCACTGGGTCCTCCTGTAGGGCTATCTTGTCTCTTTTGCTGCGAATCGGTCTGTACAGCAAACAGTCATCGGCGAATAGACGCATTTTTGATGTGACACATTCGGGCAAATCATTGATATGGCAGAGGAACAGGAGCAGTCCGAGTACCGTTCCCTGGGGCACCCCGGATTCGAGATGCGCGTCAGATGATTGCGCACCCTCACATAAGACTCGCATAGTCCTGTCTGATAGAAAATTGGACATCCAGGCTAATAGGGATTCATGAATTCCGTAGGCGCAGAGTTTATGTATCAGCTTATCATGGGGTACCGTATCAAATGCCTTTGAAAAGTCTAAACTAGCAACGTCGGTTTGGACACCCTTATTGTAGTTCTGCATCAGATCGTCTATTGTGATTAGGAGTTGACTTTCACATGAATATCCGGACCGAAAGCCATGATTAAGAGAAGTTAGTATGGAATGTTTGTAGAAATGGGTAAGAATGTGTTTACATATGATATGCTCCAACAATTTACACGACACTGAGGTGAGTGAACCGGGTCTATAGATTTCAGGTAGGTGTTTCCATTTTTGAATATAGGTGGAAATATTGGCGTCCCTCCAGTCTTTGGAAACCGAGCCGGTTTGGAGCGATTTGTTAAATATTGATGTAAGACCAGGTGATACTTCTTTCGCACATTGACGTAGTATAATATTTGGCATGGAGTCCGGGCCTACCACTTTCTTGACGTCAATGCTTTGGAACAGTTTTCATACACCATCCTCCGTTACCACGAGGTCATCAATGTTGGGACATTGTTTGGGTATTGACGGGATTTTGCCATCCGATTTCGTGAAGACCGATTTGAACTTTTGAACCGAAAAGGAGAATTTCGGCTTTGGTAGGATTTTCAAACTGTAGTACAACGTCATGTTTAAGAGGTGAAACAGACCGATGATATATATTATTAAACATGTATTAAATGTATTATTATGAAATAAACATTAAAGTAAAACTTTGATGTGATTCGAATCAAGCTGATTAATGTTTAAGGTTTTGCTTACTTTTGACAAATAAAAAAAGTGCTTACAAGTAAACAATAATGTAGAAAAGGAGAGAAAATGCGTTTAGTAAACACGCTTTAATTCAAAAAAAAATATATTAAAAGATATATGTATCATGGTCTTATGTAAATCTATAGCTCAGAACGGTTCCTCTATGATTAAAATGTCAGTTTGTGTCCCTGAATTCAGTAATTTAATATATATCTGTTTTTATATATTGGTTCTAGTTGAATTCGCAGAATTCTAGTAGTAGACTTTAAACATTCCAGTAGAATTTTCGCACCTTAAACGACCAGGGAACAAAGGCATGGGGCATGCGATTGCTGCATATGGTAATCACTTGTGAAAAATCAACAGAATTTCATGAAAAGTTTTTTTTTCTCACTTTCTTATTTTCCAACAATATATTCATATAAAATTACATAAGAGCCTGCTTTTAAATTCGAAATTTGCGACAGTTTGAAAATTTCTGATTGCATATTCAGGAACCGAGATATAAGCATCTAAAGTGTACCAAATACAGAGTTCCTACTTTAATACATTTTATGCAAGAATTATTTATCATTGATCACGTATAAACCCCCATGCACAAAGAATTGTCTGTTTATCACGAATGTGTCTATTTGTTCAGAATATGCAATTTTCAAACGTTTTGGCAACAGGAATTATTCCCTAGTTTAATAATTTAAATGAACCGAATCGATTATCTATGTTCTTTATTATTTCGAACTTAGCGCTGATCTATATAGATGCTGACATAACAATTTACCACAATACATGACATATACCATTTATAACAACGTAATTATAGGAAATAAACATAAGATGATAAACGGACAATTCTTTTTTGCATGTGGGCTTATACGTGGTAAATACCACAATGTATAGTTCTTAACGCCAATTAAATATAAGCATCGGTCATGGTTATAAGTGATTTCGAAAGAGCTTGTTCATTACTAATTCACCACTTCTGTCACTGTTAGGTACTTTGTAACTCATACAAATCCTGATCTTCTATCTATGAATTTAAATATTACAATTATCCTAACACATATCGTATATACTTCACAAATTCATGATCTTGTCATTTTATGTGAAAACAGTTACAATCATTGAGTTAAATGTACCATTTGAACTCAACATTGTGCTAACACAGTAGCTCAAATCAGATCAAGGTGCGGATGTCATTCGCTTTTTGAGCTTCATCAAAAGCATAATATGTACAAACTATGATATTGACCCATGAAAAATATAAATGTGACCAATAACGCGTCAATGACCATTCAAGAACTGAAATTCTGAACACTCAATTCTCCTAATTATACCCCGTTAGTCTGAAAATAGAAAAAAAAAACTATTTCCAACAGAGAAAAATGCTGGGTAAATGCTATGACCGAACTAATAATTGGTACATCTTGAGTTTACAACCTTTTAAAAAGACTCAAAGTATATAAAAACAGGATTATATTAAATCTTAGCGCGTTTGCTTACGACAATGACCGTAGAAATGACACCAACCAAAAACGCTCATTTTTCAAGCGGATGAAGACGAACTAACGTAGCCCATACCTCAAAGAAGGGACATAAACATCTAGCCGAAAACCAATGTCTCTGACTGAAAACATTTACTCAAAGAGCATATTATCTCAAGTAAAATTATGCAACACTGCGATTAAAACAACATCCTTTCAGAGCAAAACGGTGTTTTAACTAAAATAAATAACACTAGGATACGCGAAAATAACGTCCACATATTTCTCTAGATATACGTCTTACGTTAACAAATATTTTCTTTTACTTAAAATGTTTTTTCAATGTTATAGCATTAAAAATATGTTAATCCTTTAAAAAAAAAAGATATTTCTAAATACACATATTCATTGCAATCAAAATTTGTGACCCGTGTTAGTTCAGTCGTTAAGAGCATTAGACAGGAGTGAATTTTGGCGTCATTCGTCAATTAAAAAGTTGATTGGTGGGCGGATCCATCCAAACTAAAGGTATTTTTTTAAGAAATAGCTCATTCAAATATATACATGAACACAAGAAAATTATTATTATTTTCTTATACCCTGTTTGGGACTCGTGTAAACTCCTCCACATCGGGCGAGTACCATTTCCATTGCGAAACGGATGGTTTTTATTAAACGCGATGCTTTTAAATAAAGTTATCGGCACGGGTAAACGCCCAGCGTTCACCGTGTCATTATAAAATTCACATGTTTTCGGGTACCAATCCTGCTGCTAAAATTTACTTTTGGATGAGAGTGGGTAATTACCACATGGTGATTATGTAATTTTACACATTTATTTTCACGCTTATGTTTCGATCAATTATATGCAAGATGTAAAGATATTGATTACATCATCTATTTTTTTTACTCAAATGGGTTGTTTTAGCCAATTTCTCAAGTCATAAAGTAATCTTTAAGTAGTTAATTATATGAATTGGGCGATAAAAGCTAAGCTCCACTTCGAAATCTTAATAGCTGTCATGTTGGTATCCAACCTATTTCAAAATATTAGTTATAGTCATCCAACCACCAACAACGAAACTGCGAAAATGCATTACAAGTGATAAAATCGTATTTAAAGAAATCGAATAGAATGTGCTTGGTAACAACAATCGACGTTATTTTACATTGTGCAGAATAATTGTTACGTCATACGTGAAGCAAGTGGCAATTAGCGTCTTAAACAGTAGGTGGAAACTAAAGTGCAAAGACAATACAGTGCAACCAAGAGAACAGATGAAAATAAACAAAGATTTAGATGTTAAATTAAACGATTTTGTAAAAGTGTAAACTTAATTTGTAAAATCATCATTCATGAACATAAATACATTTTTTTAGCAGTACCTTGCATCAGTGCTAGCCTATGAATGTATTCCATTTCAATTGTTTTGCATCAAATTGCATTATTACTGCACATTCTTTTTTGGTTCAATATGCATAAAATTGTTAAAAAATAAATTGAAATACATTTACATAAATCCCGGGACAGCTTGCGGTAATACATTTCTAGTAATTATATATATCTTTAATGTTTCATTGGTGTTTTGATAAAGCAATAGTGACACAAATCTTTAACTATAAGTGCTTTGATTAACATGATGTTATTCATTCACAAAATTAACTAATAATGGCTTTGTCTTACGAAATACCTTCAAATTCGGAGTTGACGAAGGTGTTTTGATAAAGCAATAGTGACACAAATCTTTAACTATAAGTGCTTTGATTAACATGATGTTATTCATTCACAAAATTAACTAATAATGGCTTTGTCTTACGAAATACCTTCAAATTCGGAGTTGACGAAGTTGGCGGTAAGTCGATAACGAGGCTATGGTCAAAGCGCAGGGAAATACTACATCCATGTTTTTTCTTATATGTTCTTTACATAGGTATGAAATATTATATAGGTATGGAATTCTCACCGATTAGCAACACGATAACCAGCTCCGTAAAAATCGATCATGCGAGTCATTGATGTTAGATGCTCATTACCTAGCAAAAGAGTTTAATGATAAACGGCAAACCATGATACTGTTAGATTTGTCGAAAGCATATGAAAACGTTCACAACGAAAACTTAAATATTACCTATCTGGTTATGTCGCATGGTTGATGCGTTTTATATAGTGATAAACAGTCGTATCAATTCAAATACCACAATGTATTTATTGTCTGCGGTGGGTTTTTTTTTACATGCTGGCCATCGCTTCATTCGTTTTTATTTGAGTTCTTAATTAATTCTAAAGCAACGACTACGCGCTTCATGATGTTAACAATTAACATGGGATACCTGCAAGTCAGTGTTGTTTGTTGCTATAAAACCATCAGTCAAACTTTTTTTATTAAAATATAAAAACACGTTTTAATGTATGAATTCCAATAGAAATCAGAAGTCAACCGTAACGAGACGATTGAAATCTATAACTTTTATCTAAACACTATTCGAAATCACATGTTTTCTAGGTTAAAAAAGAATAGTTCTACTTTACAAAGGGGATATTTGCATTGATTTACAATTTACATCGTCTTCAATTTTAAAGAAAATAGCAGATTAAATTGTTTTATGATTTATAGTGGTAAAAATCTAGCAACTAAACATACTAAAGTATGGATTTTGAAAACTCTGATTTCTTGTTCAAACTTTAAGTTTATCATTTTGTGCATGACAAGTCTATCATCAATGTTGTCAATAATTTCACCTATAAACATTTTAACATTAGTTTGCATTGTTCTCTAATTTGTAATCAAACGAGTCGAAATTTAACGAGCCTTGCGACATAAAGGATAACTAACATTTGCTGGCCGATATGAAAAATATTTCCATATCAGCTCAAAGGTTTTAGTTTTATTATATATGAAATGATAGGTAACCTATATTCCAAGATAGTATATTTTTTCCGGTAATACACAACATGTCATCATTGACGATTGCAAGTTCTATAGCGCACTTATGGTGCACTATAGGACTGCACCCTCGTCTATTAGCTTATACCTGTGTGTTATATATTGAACAATGTTATTATAAGCTGACACAGTCAACATTCAAACAAACCTAGATGATATACTTAAATAAAAAACCTGATTGGCTTTTGCAATTTGATCCTTCCAATGTTAAGTCCTCGTATGACATACTTAAATGGGAACTTGCTAGGCTTTTGCGGTTCTGTCCTTTCAAATGTAAAGTCCTCCTCGTACATCATGAAAAAGCGGAAACTTCAAAAACACCGCTAAAGTATGCACTCCCAGACACTCGAAGAATAATATATTTGACACAAAGCCTTTCATGGAATATTCATATAGACACTGTTTTGAAGACAACTTATAACACGTTTTACATGGAAACCTCCGTGGATATCCCCATGACACTTAGACCATGGCATACAAATCGCAAATATGTCCCCTTGTAGAAAACAACAGCCTCGCATGGGACCACCTCATTTTAAACAAATGACTCGAAAAGTGAGATGTTTCAACCTCGTGCAGTCCGTTTCGTTGTGACACAAAACTCGCAGCGCAAGCCGAATGATCAACCCTACTTGAGCCAGAGCACAGGGAAAATGTACCGTAATTTGTCACAAAGTTAGTCACTGGTGGGCGTTCCCAAGAAGTACCATATTGCCAAAACGATGATATGAATTGAGAAACAAATGAAAATTGACTTCAGAATTGATCCATAGATCTTCTCAGTATGTGCATGTTTGGTGGAACACATCCTATTAAATAAAAAAGACTTAAGTCAATAAAATGCGCAAACTTATTATTTTTTTAAATATTTTGTAAAAAATGGTAAAGTTGCGTTTGTGTCACATGATACCGTACAAATAAGGAAAAACATCAACAAAAGGTTTGCCTGTTAAAATTCCCAAAGATTCTTAAATAAAGTCTTGAGGAAATAATGTTTATTATGTTTATTCTTTCTAAATATTGTCTATTCTTCTTTGGTGTTTGAATCGATTAATTTAACGAGAAATTAGCACCAAATATGCATTACATAATAACGTCTTTGTCAATTTTTAATTTGTTGGCTTAATTGTAGAGCTCCAAAATAAGGTTGAAATTAACACACATGGGCTATTTATAATAATAATAATAATAA
>LQRL01003096.1:0-14174 GCA_001703475.1 Hydroides elegans
TGTAGATAAGTTAGGTTTAATTTATCCAGCCGTATCAACTGCATATGCGTGAGTAATAATTAACAGTTTTACCTTAATACAATCCATATTTCAAGTACGGCATGGCTATATTTCAATATAAATATATATTGCTTCTATTCAGAAATAATCGCACTACAGATTTTGAGAATGCAATAGTCCTCATTGAATCATGTGTACATATATGTGCCCCCCCTCCACACACACACACATTTACATACACAGCATATGCTTGCCGAATTTCAATAAATTCTATAGGCTCACATGTAAACAAGTTCTCATATTTAAGACACGTTGTTTTATTGGTAAAGGCGCGACTTGCTATAGAATTCTACGAAACAGAGTTGTCTGAAATTGACCCCGTTTTTAAAAGCAATAGAAATCAGCCGATATTCGGATGCACGCAATTATTTTGGTATTAAAAGGCGAAAAATATTGATGAAAATACGTTTTTTTAATAACTTTTTTATTTAAAACCATAAAGTAATCATATTTTGGAAATGAACCGCGTTTTGACATAAAAATTTGCAGCGCTTAAAATTATTTGCATTGCATTCTCCGTTTAAGAACTATAAGGGCATAAAGTCTTCGCGAGTCAGTTGCCTCCCCTTTAGTAAATTACTTAAGGAAAATATATGTGATTACAAATGTGCTTTCTTTTTCATTATAGTCAGACAGTGGCTTACGTCGGTGTGGAAGTCTCCTTTATCATGAGTTGAAAAGACACTTTTATTTCTTGGAATTCGTTTTTTTTTTCTTAGTATAAAGGCAATGGTGAGAAATGCTGTTTTCTCAGGACATGATTACGCAACGGAATTAGTCTTTATATTATCTGCAGCAACTTTCTCTCGGTAACAAACGATGGTGCAACGTCACTAAAAGACTCGAAGCCGAAATAAAAGTTTACCTACGTTAAAAAAAGTCCAGTCACCTCGATCGAAATTGTATACAATTGCAACTAAATTCACACAAATGATAAAAAAAACCCTACGATTTTAGATTACACTATATATGATTTTGATTTAAGCGGCATTCTAAGAAATCCGCTCAAGCCATGACCCATCTTAAAGGTAGAATTCTACATGCATAATCCAGTGGTTATTTGTTCTTGCTGGTGCATCTATGGAATCGTACATGTATATGAAGGGCATCCAACGACACAGTTTTTCAAAAAGTTGTTAAATCACCTTTAAATAACTTAACTAAGACGAAAAACAACAAAATACTCTTTTTTAACTTAAATATTTTGCAAAAAGGTGTTCATTTTTTTTCAAAGCCAGCTGAGCTGTTCCTCCTTGGGAGAAGAAAAGGAACACATTTTGCAAAAAATAAATTGTTGAATATAACCAAAAAAACCTAGCATGAAAAACAAATCACAGGTTAAAAGACAATTGCAATCAATAACAATCAATTTGGAATAAATTATTCTCATTAATTATTACAAAATAAAGAAATTATCAAAAAAGGTGTTCCTCAAAATGCAAAAATCTCAAAGCTAGAAAAATTTCCTCAAAATCTCCAAACCAGCTGATTTTGCTGGGGAACACCTATTGTGAGGAATAGCTTGTGGGGTACTTTTCGTATATGCATGGGTGGGGGAGAAGGTGCGACGGATTCTTAAATTGTGAATAATAATGTACTTACATTTTTCTAATAATGTTGTGTTTTATTTCATTTTAAATTCATGTGACTTATCATAATATCCGACCGTTTAAAACATGCCTTCATTGATAGAAAAAAAATGAAATGCAGATGATTTCAGCTGTCGTTGTTTATTATTTAGATACAGTTTAACTGAAATAGACCTTCTATCCATTAGGTATACCGTAAGCTTTATGTAACTTGTCTTTATCCCGACATGAACATTCTTGAGTCTCCGAAGGCACAATAAATTGAATTTCTGACCCAGTGTCTTTTTTGTCATTCTTGATTGAATTATCCTCATCATTCTTGAATTATGAATTACAATTGTGTTACTAGAAGAAATACACCAGTTTTAAATAACAGAAGGGATAAATGCATGCAATCATTTTTTCAATTGCTAATAAAAATTAGATATCGATATATTTCAATTTTAATGCGTTAAACTGATTGTTATATTTGTTTCGTAAGGGTCACAATTCGATATCTTCATATTTGACGAAACATGCACATTGTAATTGGGAAATCACGATGCAAAAAAAAAATAATAATTGACATTGGTATTTTGGTAATGAATCCCTTCTATTGACCTCTTGTCGTGGAAACAGTTCGGAATTGTTTTCATCAAACGAATAAACATAGTCGTATATTAGCTTTGTCAATGTAATTGTATTTATATTTCTGACAATCGCATGCATTATGAAAACGAATCTTATTTTTCATATCTCAGATGAAAAGGCATAAGAAGCAAATTAAGACTTATATAAGGACTCTAGCGATAATTCGAGATTAGCTTTAATTGGTTTGAACGGTCCCTTGACCGCTACGAAAAGGTGATAGGGAAACACGGAAAAGAAAACGCCAATTTGTTCTTACATCATTAACGATATCACGATTTATGCACTTAGTTGATTGATCCAGATATATAATATAGTGATCCATTTGTCTAAGTGTCATATGGTAAGTTATCCTAAGACAAGATGGGTCAATGATAATTGTTTAAGTTGGTATGGTTTACAACAATAGGTCGACAAATAGTAATATAATGTACTGATGTGTTCTGGATTGTAATACCTATCTGGTTTCCATGTATACACATGAAAATACCCGTCTTATCAAGATATTACTTTTTAGGTGGCTTCTCAGGTGACAAATGAATTAATCTTATTGCTTATGATTTTACAATAATTTTTATATTTATGATTTTATTGTATAAAAGTCTTGATTACTTTACAAACTAATATAAAAGTTACATTCTAAATGTAATACTTCTCGATTTTAGATTTATCAAAAATAAACAATCTGATTAATTTCATTTTAAGCCATTAATCTGCAAAAAAATCTAAAAACCAACTTATCAATAACTTTTTTTTCGAGACGCTAAGGTCTGGCGATCTTTAGACCGGGGGTCACGTTTTAAAAAATATATATATTACATTATATTAAGGCTAATGCGCCCCAATGGAGCTTTCTTAATTATTTATTGCTCTTCTTGTGTGATACTTCTCATTGAGTGACTTTTCCTCAAATAACACTCAGGCAAAACACACACCTGAACCAAGGAGAATATTGGATGGATGTGATATAGACATGGAGCTAAATTTAGATCTTATGACGTCAATCGTATGCGCTGTCCTTAACAATATTCCAAGGGCGTCCGACCGGGATTATTGCTTATGATTTTCCTTTTCTTTAAGTAATGACAGGATCACGTCTAGACATATAGAGGAAATTATCTTGAGTTTATTACTAAAAATTATATAACAGCTATTTTAGATATGTGGATTATTAAATACATTTTGAAGAATGATAAACTTCAAATGTATGCTGAAAACTCCAAGGCATACCTCAATCCAAAAACATCTATATATTTTGATATCATCGCAAGTAAGAAATGCTATGCGGCCTCGTTTGAGTTGGTTCAAAGAAAGGCTCCGCAACATTCAAGATGCATGACCTTAACAAAGAATTTTGAAACTCGTTCAAAGAAATGTGGTAAGGTAGGTGGTAGCACCAACTTATGATGACAGAAGTCCTGATTTTCACATTCCATATGTTCTATTGAAAGGAAAAAATACGTCATATATATAAGGGGTGAGTGCATACTATGCTTAGCCGAATTAACGTGATTTGGATGGAGTTGAATAAATCCTTGTCCTATTAATTGCATTTTGTAAGACATTGAAATAAATAGTTTGACAAATGATATATTAAAATGTACTTATCATTAATTGATGCATTTAGCCATTGCTTTAAGGACAGTTCTGCAAATGATTCATGCTTGTTATGAGATATGTGCTTAAAGGGCTAAGCATATTTCGGAGATTCTACTGCATGCATGTAAAATCGAAATCTCCGTGGTAAAGCAATCGATATTGCAGTTTACAATAAAAACAACCGACAAAATAATATGTCATAATCTCCATCGTTCGGTAGTTATCTGCATAAAAAAATATACTCATCATGAGTCTACGAGAGTCACAATAAAACGACGGCCCATCACGCGACCTCAAGAGTTACGATCGGACTTTTTATTTATCTCCTAATAAGCATCAAATGACAAAGAGCCTTGTCGCATTAGAAATCAGTGGTGCAATAATAAAGATTCACTGATCCATGATCAATAAGGTAGTAAATATATACTTTGCTGAGCTGAGGGACCGGATGTTCTATTCGTATTTGCTTTCAAAGAGTCACGTGATTTGATGTATTCGAAAAAGTCTACCTTACTTATTTTGATTTCAGGGCCCATATGCATGAAAAATCTTACATGTCTGAGTGCACTTTTTTTGAGTGCAGATTTTTCAAGCATATGGGCCCAGATAACATAACTCAAGTCCCAATTTTATTCATATTCGTAAATATATATTGCTTCATTTTTTTTAAATAAATACTTTTTATGAGAAATCTTAACTCAAATGAAAAAGACATTGAAATTCAGATTTGTAGTGTGCAGTTTTATTCAAATAGCATTTTGCCTTGAACACAGGAGGTGGGTAGCTACATAAATACAATGAATATAGAAAGCAAAACATACATAATGTTAATAATTCACAAGAGAAATGCAACAAGGAAAATGCAATTCAACTTAATATATAGATTAACTGTCCCTTGGTCAATATACTCCAGTTACTATTTTAAAGCATCTGGACTTTAAAACTGTTAAGTGCCATAATCAGGATTACAATAAATTATTTATGAGAAATAAACTATATTTATGTTAGAGATATCACTATCAATGTCACCAACTTTATCGTCATCAACATTACAGATAATAGGACACAGAAACGTTCGTCCCAAATGGCACGTTTAAAAGCCGTTTGATATCATATACCGTAAATGCAAGGTTGGCAGGAATGTATCTCAATGTAACATGCACGGTAACCTTTCATGTACTACTCATATAATCGACAATAGCCAGTAATTTACCTTGGCATAGCTATAAATTGAGCCCACATGTTTGTAATATACAGTGGATCGTCCCTTCAGCGAACATGGATAAACCACTCGGAGCATTGCCTTTCCTGAAAATAATTTGAAGGCAAAGCCTATCTTTTCTTGCAAAACCGGAAAACTTTTAACCCGAACAATTTTCGCCGGTCCCGTGATGTTCGATGCAACGAGGTTTTACTCTACGTTTCTAATGAAAAAAGTTAGCTTTTTTACAATAAGATTTATATGAGGTAAACGCTATTTATAACGCTCACTATAATTTGGAACATCCGTTCGGGCAATGCTACCCACAGCAACCTTTGTATCAAAAGCTCATGATTACCTTGTGATTGTCTGAGTATAGAATAGGTTGCTATATATCTTATACAATAGGTAAAATGCATAATAGGTATTCTACAAGACGAATCCTTACGAAAACGGTTATTCACCCGCAAGAAAGGTAATCGAAATACCCAGGTTTGTAGCCCAAGGGCAGTTCAGTTTCTTTCCAAAGGGTCACTTACCTAATTCGTTTCCTTAATAATATCATAGTGAGACACTTGGCTAACTATTACGTTCTCTATAGAGCAAATCACGTACAAGCACACAGGATATAAGTCGGCTCAAATTGCCCGGAAAAAATATACTTCAACCATAAACATTAAAGACTTCTATGAACTAGTAAGATGGTCTGAATTTGATTTTTACATAAATTTTAAAGCATCTTACAGTTTATATCACTTTATTTCAATTTTAATTACATCGTATATGATATTTTATTTAATTCATGACGTTACATTTATTCAACACTTGCGTCAGTCGTGACGTCATGCATGCAGTATGTGACGTCATCTTATGAAATATAGATATACCTTTAAGTTCTTTCATTTGAATCCAATTTTAAATAAGACGTCAACTTCACACAGATGCGTTCCCTTACCATCATGTTACGTATAGATATACGTTTAATATCTTAAATTTCACTCAAATTGTTGATAAAAAAGTTTATTTTTTAATTTGCATTCTCTTTATCTTCATCCTCCTCCTCTTCTTCTCCCTCCTCAGTCCCCGTCCCATCATCCCCTTCCTCCTCTCTAACCCCTTGTCTTTGTGTGACGTCATTTACGTTAAGACTGACGTCAGCCGTGACGTCGAGCATGCTGTGTGTGACGTCATCGTCGTCATCTTCGTCCTCTGCGTCCATCATGAAGAGGCGTACGCGACGGCGCGAGGAGAAGAGCTGAAAGAATATATAAATTATATAATAAAAAAATGAAAATATAATAAGTTATTTTTCAATTGCAATTATATTGTATGGTTTTGTTAAGGTGCAGGTTGCCTTTTCATCATCCTTGTCATCGATGATAAAGAGACGCACCCGACGTCGATAGGATACAGCTACGAGAATGAAAATATCAAAAGGGGTGAATTGCAATTATTATTTCTATATTTACTATTCAATATATTTTTTTTCAGTGGCTTTTTCTGTAATCACTCAATCCAAAACATAGCGTCCTGAATAAACCAACAGTTTCGAAAAATATATCTCTGTCTGCGTGCAGAGCTAAAACAGATGACCTTAAATGCCACGACCTAAGTCGCATTGCTCATGCTAAACTACTCAGGTTTGCTCATAATAAGGGCAACAAAAAGCGCAACCGAATAAATATTGCACTTCATAACAAGAGCAGATATGAGGTGACTCCTTTATGACCTGCTCTATAATCACCTAGGTTTCCAAAGCTCTTGGATGCTTGTTCCTCTTAAGGAACATGAAACCATTTTGGTTTCTTTTTCTCAGAGAACCACTTATGTAAGGCTACTTTTGTTGGTTCCGCCATTATATAAATTATACTTGTGTAATTATGCTATAAAGAAAGGTCTTTCAAAACGAGTTCAAGAAACAATTCATGATGCTTATATAATAATACTATAATGGATGGCCTTGCGATGGGTACTACAATTACAGTTTAGCTAGTGTAGTTCTCATAACGTCAGATTCATTGTTTATTTCGTTGCTGACGCAACTAAGACTTGCACGAAGCTTGACAAGGTTGGAACTTAAGATTTAGCTGGTTTTGTGATGTTTACAGAAACATACAGGTAGTCTATATACAATCCCCCTTTCTATTGCATAACTAATATTAAAGCATAAGTGATATAGCCTATAATATTTATATAACAACCCTTCTCTATTTATCTTTTGAGTACAAATCCTGAAATACTTGTGCAAAATATTCTATGTCTCACAAGAAACGGTGACGAAAAGCGTGACGCGCACTGATACTCATGATTTGCAACACAAAAAGCGTATATAAGTAATTGTCTAAAAGACCGATGAGAAGTCCACCCTATGGTCAAAGTTAGGTAGCCCGACCCCTACATAAACTAAATATCCATCCCTCAAAAGATATTCTAGCGGCACTTAAGACGCATGCAACTTTGCGCGTTCGTTGACTGCCACGTCACACTTTTTTCGCATAATGACCTAAGATATGTCGGCTGCGGGGTTTGAACCGATCCCGCATTGAATTTTAATCAAATCCAAAAAAAAAACCTTATTATAACTTCACTTACGACGCATGCGACTTTGCGCATTCCGCTGACGGCCTTCCGACATGCATATAATGGTTAACTATTACCCTGACTGGCAAACAAGATACAAGCCGCGGGGTGTGAGTCCCAGAACCCACGGTTTCATAACATTTACTAACACATGTTCCAAACATGATGTAAAGGGTATACTTACGACGCATGCGACTTTGCGCGTTCCGCTCACAGCCATCTGACAGGCGTGCATGTGATGTAGGCGACGGTAGCACAGGTCCTCGACCTCGTGGTTCACTTCAATGCAGCGCCTGTATTATGACGAAAAACGTTGGTACAGTGATATAGTCGTTATATGAATATATTATATCTTCGTTAACTTATTTAGAAGTTTATGATAGATGTGATAGCTACATGTAAGGTTTTCGATCCGATTGGTGACTTCAATGCAACGCCTGTAACGAAACGAAAAACAGTGGTATATTCGTATAGCCATTATATAGATATATGGATTAAACGTAGTAAATGTATATAATAAAAGTGGTGGCACAGGTCATTCATATCGTTGTTCACTTCAATGCAACGCCTGAAAATTTTCAAAGTAATGGATTAAGATTTTAAACAAAGGGAAATACGGGAATAGTGTTCATACATGTCTTCTTTATTCTATTAAACGGTATTACTGCAAAGTAAAAGACAAAATCGACTTAGTCCTATAAGCAATACGTAAAAAAATCGGCCTGAAGCGTGGAATCAGTTCCGATAACAATTTTTAAGTAGCCAATTTCAGGGAAAATTATGTTTTCAACGATGACCAATTAGACAAATCCGGTCGTACTGGTTGAACCTCGGCTTTTACTTAATGATCGCGTGCGCTGACCACTGCGCTACGTCACCACCTCAGCTGTTTAATCAGTTAATCATCACAGGACCATGTTTAATTGTCTAATTTGCTCTTTATGGTTTAACTCGATTCATTAGCATCTTAAGGGGTATGTGAAGCATGATGCATTAAATTATAATTATTATTAGCATATATGGAATCCTTCACGTATGGTTAAATCGTTCGTGCAGCAAGTCGCTAACTCAATGAGCAAGCTTTAAGGTTGATTCAATTACTGTCCATGTACCAAGGTGACCATCTTTATTATCATCAGGTATGTTCTATTTTGAAGATATTCCAAAACAGTTATATGTATTTGCTTGTGAAATGTATGTTCACGCTTGATGTTGAAATCATTATTTTGTGTATCAACAATGTTTCCAAAAGCTCTCCTTTTTAGTCTTTAAAGTGTGGACTCAAGCATACACAAGCGGATAAATCTTACTATTTCACATATTTGAACATTAATTCAACACTTTTTATTGTTTGAATTATTCACACCACTCACATTTCCTGCTGTACCAGTGCGCCCATACACTGTTGCGGCAGCGCTACAAAGGCCTCTTCCAAGACTGAGAGCGGCAGTTGAGCGAGGACAGGAGTGCAGTCTTCAGTGCGCTCTTGTAGGAGTAGACTCAGCGTGTCGCTGTCATAGTGCGCTATATCAAGGATGCCGTGAGAATCGGAACTGAAATAATGGAAAGAAATGAAATAATGTTAAATAACCGGTCATTATGGAAATGGTCTATGTTAAACTATGTTCTTTGCCAAAATGGTCTTAGCTAACGCCCAAAACGCAAAGCCAATAGCTTGCAGAAGACCCTTAAAATTAACAAATATATATAAAACAGTTTTTTTAATTAGAATATGATCACTTGTAAAAACAATGGGGAATTCTACATTTAACAAATAAATAGAGCAACGAATGGATGGATAGACATACGGGTCAATATATTAATATATAAAGATTAAAGTATAGTGCGCGTGTACAGAAATATATAGAAAGGTGAAAATAGTTTATCAACGGATGATAGAAAAGAAAGACAGGAATCAACGATTCGAACTCATCGAGAACATAACCAAAAATATAAACTCCTACGAATGCATCGCTATCCATTTCAAAGATGAGCAAATGCTTCGACACCCTCCAAAGAAAGCGACAGAAACGACAGAAACATTTCAAAAGCGAATTGTCCTTTGACGCTTTTTGTCACAACAAGACACACCACAAAATAAACAGATATCAAAGTGTCCATCTGCCGAATGTGAAAAATTGCCAGCGAGTAAAAACATCAATACACAAAGCTTTCGATTTCACCTAACACATTTTTTGTGTAATTTGTTTTCATTTTTTGTTTGATTTGTTTTCGTTTTTTCTTAAATTAATGTGATCGGTCGCGTGGCAACGAAACAAAAGGCAATATTAAAGCGCGCGTAATTTCAGTTTTCAAATTTTGATTTAAATTTTAACAGACGGTTGGGTTAATAATTTTCTTATTTATAACCATCGGTATTCACTCAAATGTGGCAATGATTATTGCTATGACACTTTGTTCGTTTGAGATGCTTTCAAAAGCAACTGTTCATATATGCTTCATTACAATTAGAAATAACACGACATATGCTAAGCAATCAAAACACAATTCAACAACTTCCCCAAATCAAAACATATTCAACTCCTTAACATAAGCTTTCACAAATTTTTCTTACATCACTTATAGTTAACCTTTTGATTTTTCCGTTATGCTATCACGATTTTTCATACATCACTTATAGTTAACCTTTTTGATTTCTTTGTAATGCCTTTTTTTAATAATATGAGGCATATACAGGCAGCATCACAAAAGGACGGACCAATGAAATCGTGACCAGACGATAATTTGACGCGCGACGCAGACGACACTTGTCGAGCGCACCTGTTGTTGCCACGCGCCAGGTTTTTTTTATTATATACTTTTTACGTTTAGAAAAAAAACAAGATTCATTTGATATCATTTTGACGCAAGTATGATATATATCTATTGTTGTCGATGGGGTGATTATGATCACAACGCTATAAGATGTGTTCTTTTTATTTTAAAAAAAATATAATCGTTTTTTTTTGTATGAATAATGATATTTCGTTTAAGCAATACGCAAGTATAACAGGGTCAGTCCAATTCCATTTAGTAAGAAATCCATAGAGTCTATCGCGTTTTTCGTCTTTATCTTACCGGAACCTGGTGACAAATGAATGGTTTATTAGCCAGGCAGCTTGCATGAACATGGTTTTTCAATTTGAGTGAAGGAAGAAAATGACATTAACGCGCCAAATAGTTTTTTTTTTTTTCGTTTTTTTTTGTCATCGCAGAAAGTATCAAACAAGGAATTCTGCTATTTATAATGTTGATGCTACGATTCAATGCATTTAAGAGAGATTCTTTGAAATTAACGATCATGATAAGCGAACCACAACAGTTCCAATCATCTATTTAACTTCCTTATTTCTTGATTTTTTACTTGACTAGTGGTTATCGTTTTGTTTCATTTTAGTACAACCAATTTCTCCTGGTCGAAAGAATGCCTTTCATAATTATTTACAGTATGTCAGTCGTTTAATGGATGTTGGGCACAATTTGACAGTTATGAAACAATATATACACCACAATATTCGTAAGTAATAACTATCATTATTCTTAGAAATAAATACAGTTTTCTTATCAATACAAAAAGCTGAAAATAGCTATTAAACTTTGGTGGTTCTACACTTAGCGTGACAAACGGCAGAAAAAGTCTTTTGTGTTTTAGACCTTAAATATACATATTAACACCATCACATATATTCAAAATTCAAAGACAAACATTATTCGCAAATAAAAATCGAAGAAAGGGTAGTGTAATAAAGGTAAATCATACAACTTAATAAGAACCTATTTTTATATATCGAGTTCTTTTTGCATTTTTTTAATGAAGTAATTGGCTAACGGTCATATTTGCATTCAAAACGCAGCATTTTTTTATGAGTTCCAATGTTTCTCTAATGGGAAACTCAAAACGCACCTAGCGTGCATAAACGCAACTTGAGTTTTGAGTTTCCATTAGGAATAGGCCTACACTCTTTTAAAACATACCTGGATCTCAAGCAATTGCTAATAGGTTAAATGAAGTTTTACCCAACCAAAAACCAATCATCCATTCACTATGGATTCGCTAATGCTTGTTTTTCATTCATAAGCGATTAAAAAAAAACAATAACTTCCAAATTAGTGATATGATTCAACATGGATTCCGAATCCGACACATATTTTTCATTGGCATGCAACATTACAAAACGAATCGTAAACTACAACCTTTTCATGTTTCAAATATTTCCATTAATATGCAATTAAATGGAATATAAAAATAAAAATATTACACAATCTATAAAAGAAAAGTTGTCAAAAACCATAATATGAAGTAGACAGCGCGTGTTGGGCCCGGTGTGGGGCACGGGGGTAACAGGCACGGAGCTCAAGTGTCCCCCTTCATATGGTAATAGTTAAGACATCTACAAAGGCTAAAAGCAGTTCATGTATTTATGTTTAAATTTTAACGGTGAATGACGGGTATCACCTTTAAGAAGAGCAAGCTTCCTGCCCAAGACAGAAAACGATGAGGGTACGTGACTGGCAACCTCAATCGGCACGCCACTCGGTTAGACAAGGTAAGATGTTTCGATTGATGTTAAATTCATGACATTACTAATCGGGAATGATATTGCAAACGCTACTTAAACATGTCTAATGAGAACATATTACCTACGGATATTCCAATTTAGCAATGCGATATAGAATAAGTCTTGACAACTTTATACATATACTGCTTTTGAACGAACTAGAACATCAATGTAGCATGATTCCACACAAATAGGACAGTCAGGATCCCGCTAACAAAGCATAGGTCTACTATGTTTATCTATCTATCCAGTTAACATAACAAGTTAAGTTGACTAAATACTATATGAACCTAACAAACTCTTTGTAAACCATTTGTCCCATTGCCTCTCAGCAAAGCCCCCGTACAATACAACATGAAAAGCATATTCTGCCCTGTCAAAATACTCTTACTTTCAAAAGCCGTGCATATCAAGTTTATTATTGTATGGCGTTTAAAACGGACATAAAAACGAGGGGTTTTTATCATAACTGTAATAACTGCATGAAAGTTGAAAGGTTGCATGCTTGTTGTATGCATAAGAGGATATTTTAAAAGTATAAGTTATGATTTGAAAGTCATAAAACACAAAAAATATTATATTTTGGATAGTTTTTTGTTACTCTTTTCTATATGCTATTTTGGATATGCAAATGACTTTGCGTTACTTTACAAATTGTGTTGATTTGATTGATCAATTATAAAAATCAAACTAATTTATGGAGAAAAGAGGATACAAATTTAGCGACTTTTAAATTTTTTTTAATTAAATCCATAAAATGAACATTGTATGATATGTAGTTTGATTTAAGGTAAGTTACTGATAAATGTAATATCAAATGTAAAACTATGTACAATACGCATTAAAATATGTTAAGAGAGCGATGTTCTCAAAGGTTTTGCACAAAGAATTGGGATATTTAAACTAAGCAAGAATCATTTGAATCGTATCACTTTCAAATAGAATATTATCTAACCGTTTTATGGCGCGGCCAGGTGCTTGGGGAGTTTTCCGCAATCGCTGCGAAATTGAAAGAAATATCAAATTCAGCGATTCCATAATATATTTTTCTTTAAATTCCACAAGGTCCTGAGCGCATCATTTACAACGTAATGCCCTTTTTTTCTCAATATATGGATCATTGTTTTTTGGCATGGTTTGACTGCAAAAACTGGTTATAATTAGAATATTTTCTGCATTGTGGGAGGCAAAACATGTTTAACCTGGATATAATCTGTTATTTTTTATTGAGGTTCAAATAAATAAAGAGATAAGACATATTAAAAAGAAGTCCCGTGTATTCAAATATTTACCAAATACTAATATCAACTTAAGCTGTTACCTTCTCAAACTTGAAGACATTATCGCCTGGAACTTAGGATTCCAAATGTTGACAATCTAGCAATGGATTGTACCAAAGACTAGTCATGAGTCTTTGATTGTACGCATATGTATAGATTAACTCAAATGAAGCTTGAAAGCAAATACAATTTTCATGTATGTTTACGGAAGAATTTATTGACGCGTGCTTCGAATATTGAACGAGTAAGTGCGTGGCCAGACGGGGAGCGTGGAGCGTTTTGGGGTGGCCAGACGGGGAGCGTCAACGAGCCTTACCTTGACTTAGAAATTATGGTTTATAAATAAAGTAAGGGCATTTCAATCGTCTTAAGTACATTATTTAATTTATTTCATGCTTGACGTTGTTTTTATAAAGAAAACATAAGACACGTCACAGGGCTTTCCACTTGTCGTATTTTTACGATGACGCAATAATTACGTCACAATGCAAATTTTCATGCGTAAGCGCATTTATTGCGTTATTTTTATTTCTCCCGGGTGCATGTCGTTGGACGCTTTAAGTCAAGAAAATCCATATTTTTTTTGGTTTTGAACAGTGCGCTTGGTCTTATTAATCATTTCAATTTAAGAATATAAACACAAAAAGCATGAAATAAAAATAATACTTCATGTTTTCAG
>LQRL01003115.1:0-17500 GCA_001703475.1 Hydroides elegans
AATTCTGGAAGCTGTGTTGAGGGAAACAACACGTTTAGTTGCATTTGTATGTCGGGATGGACAGGAGATCGATGTCAAAGTAATTTACCATTATGCTATTTATACAAATTTGAAATAAATATTTCATATGTTATAAACTTATCAAATGAATCTTAAAATAGAAGGTTTATGATTTAATTTAGACGCATTCAGGGCAGTTTTACTTGCTACTTCCTTTTGGACCTTTAAAAAGTAAAAATATGAAGATCAACTAGTATAACTTAAAACATCTCAACGTCTCGAAAATAAAGCATTAATTGAGTACATAAATTGCATAGGTATAATCATATATTAATTTATTTGCGTTATCATATATGGTTTCTTTTGATTCAATAAATAATTGTTTGATTGATAGCCGCAACCAATGAGTGCCTGCCTGACCCTTGTGTAAATGGAGTTTGTTTGGATGACCATAACAGTTATTCGTGCAACTGCTTCCAGGGATGGACTGGAACCAACTGTGAAGGTAAAGATATTCTACAATTCTTGCTCAATCACCCGATATCTATGATTTACTTTGTTGAATCATCCAGATCACCTGCACTTGATCACTAGTTTGAGTTGTAAATAATTGTGTTATCCGAAATCATTATATTAAAACTCATCATCTATTTTATCCAGAGGATATTGACTATTGTACACCTTCGACATGCCTTAATTCTGGAAGCTGTGTTGAGGGAAACAATACGTTTAGTTGCATTTGTCTGCCGGGATGGACAGGAAACCAATGTCAAGGTATTTTTTTCCATAATGCTTTTAATAGTTATTTAAAATAAAACATTTCATAAGATATAAGTCAATCAAATGAGAATTGAATATTGTTATTTTATATAAACAAATTCACTATCAGCTGATAAATAAATATGAAAGAATAAGAGACTATCATTATTTTATTCGTTCTCAAGTCAACATCAATGAATGTCTGGAACAAACTTGCAACAGCCACGGCATTTGCGTCGACGGTTTAAACTCATACACATGTGACTGCTACTCGGGATATTCGGGTGCACACTGCGAAAGTAAGGGATGCAGTTTATTTAACACAGTTATAATCTTATTTCAATTTGCAATTAAATGGTGTCATTTAACGTTAGTCTTTTACATTGACAGATTCAATAGCCGACAATAAATTTTGCAATAAGTAGCTAATGATTTTTAAATTATTACCCGTTTACCCATCATATAAATCATCTTATAGCTATGCATTGACACAAATTACTTTTTTTAATTATTCGTCTTGTTTGTATATTTTAGCTGATATCAATGACTGCGAATTCATCACATGTAGTAACAACGGACAGTGTTGTGACGGCAACCAGACATATACCTGTAATTGTGATCCGGGATTCACCGGGCCAGATTGTGAACGTAAGCGTTTCTGTGACTAAATCTGTGTAACATGTTTGCTCAAAACACTCTTACAAGACCCTATAATTGTTTTTATGTTTAATCCAGAATGCCAGAACAGACATATGTTATATCATATAAATAAGTGAAACTTTAAAATAGATATGCTTTGTATATATGATGCATTTGGTATCGTTATATGTTATCCAGGAGACATCGATGAATGTCAAGGACAAACATGCAATACCAATGGTGTTTGCAATGACGGTTTAAACGCATACGCATGCAGCTGCTTCGGAGGATATACAGGCTCCCATTGTGAAAGTAAATATATATATATATATAATTTGCTACATACTTACTAATAATCTGGGGTTATTTAGTTATTTCCCTGTTGTTGTGACCTACCCAATGCAACGAGATAGCAATTAAAGCGTTACGTTTTATAAATACCATTAACACAACAAAATCACTGAATATGCTCAGATGAAGAGGTTTAAAGAACGTTTGATTTATTATACAGCGGACATCAATGATTGCGAATTTATCACATGCAGTTACAACGGAGAATGTGTTGATGGCAACCAGACATATTCATGTATTTGCAATCAAGGTTACACCGGACCGGATTGCGAAGGTAAGGAGCTATTTTAATAGCAACTTAAACATGCTTTAAACATCAAAGCCCATAGCAAACTTTTTAAATGCTTTTGTTTTGTTTAAATATCTAATTTACCAAATATAAATGTACAGAATATGGCATTTTTACTAATATAGTATAATCTATTATATGTGCCTTATCTTACATGTGTATTATATGTGTATATTATATTCTATTTTCTATCTTCTGCAGTGAGCACAAATGAATGCCTGGGACAAACATGCAATAACAACGGGCTTTGCATAGACGGTTTGAACAAATACACATGTGACTGTTTTCCCGGGTACACCGGCACAAACTGCGAAAGTATGAATATGAACCTCTACCGGTCTTTTCGGCGTTGTATATCGATTTTGTCATTTATACGAGACATATCAAATAACATCTAAATAATATGTTATGGTCAAATTATATTTATTGCATAAATTTACAACCAAACAGTCTATCATTTTGCAACTAAAGCGTAACGATTCCCAAACATAATCAAAATAACCAAATTCCTAATATTTATAGAAAATAGTATTTTATAGAGCCTTTGGTTTGTATTTTAGCGAACATCGATGATTGTGAATTCATCACATGCAGCTATAATGGACAATGTTTCGATGGCAATCAGACATATACATGTAATTGTGATCTAGGATTTACAGGTCCTGACTGTGAACGTAAGATGTTATATTTTATTAGAAAAACTAGATGTATAATGAGGCTTAGTTGTTAGCCTGTGTAAAAGTTCATACACATGTGTATTTGTTCAGGGATTTACAGGACGGGACTGTGAACCTAAAATCTAATATTTAACTTTAAAAGATCGATATTCATATGTGAAAAATTAGAGACACAATGCAAATTACACAACTATTTTTTATAGGTGAGCATATTAATAAAAATTAGGTCATTCATTCTAAATAAATTCACTATGATGCTACGGTTATTTTAACGTACTAGCAATAAATACCCACAGAAATCATTAAAAGGATGGGGATTATTCAGTATTCAAAATAAGAAAAATTTGTTATTTTATTTCTATATTACGATGTATTTTTATATGTACAGGAAACATAGACGACTGCATCGGTGTCGACTGTAGTGGAAATGGAAACTGCATTGACTTGATAAATGGCTATGAGTGTGACTGCTATGAGCCATATACAGGAGACAACTGTGAAGGTACAAAATAAGATGTCTACAAAATATGTGGGATTGCAATTATGTATTATCAATTGCTTGAATCACGAATATATTGTTTGTAGATAAGGTTGGATGTTTTATGCTCTAATGTAACCTTATTTTAATATTTCAAAAATGCAGTTTCATTCTAAACACATTGAATGTTGACATGATAACTACAAATTATAATATATTGACCTACTTTTGCAGTTTCGGGTAACGGTTACGATTGTGGCACAAACAATCCGTGTGGATATTGGCCAAATAGTCTTCCTTTAGTTCCAAATACATTTTATTATCCTGCATCTGTCAGCGAACACAATTATATCCAATGTGACGCGTTTGGAGGTTGTTGGATCAAGCCATGTGCAGAGGGAACAATCTGGAATCAGGAAGTCCTTGGTTGTGTCCATGATCCCGGTTGTAAGTATCCGTCGCTTTAGGTACAATTAATAGTCAAAATACCGAATTTAAGTCTAAACACTTTTCTTTGTGTTATACTCACATTGCTAATAAATGAATAACACTATCATAGCTTATGGTTGTGCCATTATTATCCATTCGTGTTTATGTATATTGAGATATATATTTAGATTAAGGAATGAAATTTATTGGAGCCAGTTACTTTTAAACAAATCATGTATAAACATAATACTTATCATTCCACTTGTCATCACTCTTTTTCTCTATATATCTCTTTCTCTCTTCAATTAAACATTTTAAAAAGACTTCGCAATCGTTTTATTATAGATGTTTTCATAGACAACACTGCATGTGACTGCAATGGCCAAGGCGTGTGTTCAGATGACGCTATTCCACAGTGTAATTGCATAGTACCCTACGTGGGCGACCAGTGTCAAGGTATTTTTATATGCATTGTTTGCTGCAATATTACACTTTTAACACACAATATTGTTATTCAAAGACGCAATGTTAATACAATAGAGTGCAATTATCAACAGAGTATTAGTAAAACCACAAACAAAGTATGTATTTTAAACGATGGTGATAATGGTTTATGATTATATCTAAACGTTTATTTTAATAGACGTTAGAACATTCGACTGCGCTCAAAATAATCCTTGTGATCCACTTCTGCGACCGTGTCTCACCCAATACCCAGCAACCCGCTCTCCAAACTTCTTCATAAATTGCGCACACAATTCGCATTGTGAAGAAGTTGAATGCCCTCCAGGGACTAAATGGAGTCAGACAGCTTTGACATGCATTCATGACCCAGCAAGTAAGTACATGATAAACGGGTGTAACGAATAATAAAACTTATATTAATAATAACAATTATCAATATCATTAATCAATGAAGACTATATAGCCTAATTGTTTCAAAGTGCCACCAAATAATTCAGCACCTGTTTTAGATACGGTAATATGTGTTTTAGTTGATGCTATTATATTTGTTTTATAGGTGAATGTTCATACATCTTTTTCAACGACGACTTTGAAGGTAAATAAGCTTATGACTCTAATTGCAAATACATAATTGCTTATAGTAGAAAATAAAGTAGTGTAAGTTAATTTGTATTTGGATTTTTTTATAAATTAGATTATGTATGCGCAATCAAGAAACGTAACTATGTTATTTTGATAATAACGTCGATCTCCAATCATCATTTAATCTAATGTCTATTTTTTATCTGACAGTGACCACCGGTTACGACTGTGACGCCAACAATCCATGTGGTGCCCCGCCCCTTGTTCGTAATCTTTTCCACTACCCGGCCCTGCAAGGCGAGAGGCATTTCGTGCAATGCAGTGAATGGGGACAGTGTTGGGTGAAACCATGTGCTAACAACACTAGGTGGAGCCAAGAACATCTAACCTGCGTCCGTGAGACAAATGGTGTGTGAATATAGTGTAATATACAGTTTGAAATATAGATTTAGCTAAATAAATGTATGATTATGCTTTCACTATTCGATTTATAACAAACAGATGTAATGATATAAAAAAGTTAAATAACTGTATGATTATGTCTTCACTTTTTTCAACAAATATCGGTTATATAATAAGAAAAACAAATTGAATAACATTAAATATACAATTGCTTATAATGAAATAAATACAATGAATTGTCATTTATGTTATTTATAAAAACATGTTTTATTACAGACAACGGCGATCAATCAACAGGAGGTTCGTCAGGAGATCCTTGCTTACCCAACCCATGCGAATACGCTAATCAATTTTGTCCAAATGAATATGATGCGACAACATATGTCTCATGTGATGCCGACCTGTCCTGCAACTTAATGCAATGTCCTGCTGGTCTTGTTTGGAACCCTAATGGCTACTGCGACTGGCCCTAAATAATGAGACTAGAGTTTGGTGTAGGATTTGAGAAAATCGTTTGGGTGGATATATCCTTTCGGTTGTTAAGGTATCAATCAGATAATGTGACTACGTTAGACTAAGTTATATTCATATTTGTGCTTGTCAAAAATACTGTTTTAAAACATTTCATAGGATTTTTCGCAAATATCAAAATATTCGAATGTGCTTATTATCATACATTATACAGATTAAAGTGGCTTAGATATTTTTAAAACACCACATAACATGGAAATACGTTTGAACTGGATAAGTGAATGCATGTATTTCTATTAACGATTACTTTAATTCATAGTTAGTAATTCAACTGTTAGAAAGAGTTTACATTTGATTAAACCGGTAGCTGGCTGACACAAAACGTATTCTTTAACAAAGTCAAATCAATTATGAGTATATAGAGTATTATATCGACTGTGAAATTGAGTCAAAAGTTTCTCATTGCGGTTGATTCCTTTGCGTTTCCTTTGAATATTTGAATGATTTGATTTTACATGTATATATCTATTTAAGTATTCAACTATGATTTATTTATAGGTTATTGATTTTACATGTATATATCTATTTAAGTATTCAACTATGATTTATTTATAGGACCAATCAATTCATGATTATTGAAATTTTGTATTAATATTTATATACAGAAAATTACATATTTAGATTTATTTAAGTTCATGTGAACTGCACAAAGGAAACTTTCTTTTTAGGTTTTGTATGTGGTTTGTATATATATATTGAAAATGTTTCCAATTTGAAAGAGGAATAGTGATTATAACAAAATGTATAATATATTTATTTATATATTTATTGTTAACATAATCCGAATTATTGATCTCCTGAGATATATTGATTAAAGATCTTTAATAGAATATGCTAAATTATAGTTCAGACAATAGCAATATGTATGAAAAAAAGTTAATCTATTCAAATAACAACTCAACTCCTAAACAAATGTATCTAATATATTTTTGTTAACGATCTTAATATTTGAAGTTCAATTAGAAAGCATTTATATTGTAATAAACTTACGGTTATCCGGGGAATCTAGATAAAATCGTGTACTTGATGTTAATTAAAACAAAATTTTGATGTATATTTGAATATAATATCACTGCAGGTCCTGTATTGCGCTCGAATCAAATCGAATGTTTATATAATCAATGGGATTCATTTATCGGTATTTTTTTATTAATTAGACGATGCATCTATTATTTTACAGATTGAATCATTATATTTGATAAATTTAATGCAAAGAAGGTTCTTTCCATTTATATTGTATCTTTATAAAACATAATCTACTGTGAAATTTGCTAAATTTACATATCGTAATAGAATGTCTGTAAAAAAACAATAACATAAAAAATAAAAACATATTTTATAATGTCATGTCCTGAGATGAGGAAACAATAAAATCATTTAAAAGATAATGTTTCGCTTTATTTCATAAACTGATATATTGAAAATATTTGTATTTAGCAAATAAATATAAATTCAAATTGAAACGTGCAACACAGTTTGATTTCATCAATAATTAGTTTGGTCATCTTTCATAATCAAATAATCAATATCTTTATTTCTAACATAACATGTCAATTACCTTCTGTGTCACTGTAATTGGGAAACATAAGATGCATGGTCGAGAGGCATATTTATTTTTGCTGGCATTTATTTCTTGACGACTACGAAAACAATTACTCAATGAATCACATAAACCACAGAAAGCCAAATTAAAACAAAGGAAAAATGAAAGCTTAAATTCCGCCAGCATTTTTATCGGTTTTGTTCCATCTTTCATATAACAGTTTATAACTCAAAGGATGCAATGTATCTTTATATAAAAAAGTGTTATAACATTATGGAATTGCATATAGATTATAATCTTTTTAAATCGATATTCTAGAATGACAATATTAATCAAACTTAATTTGTGTATATCATAAGACATCGACACATTTATGATGTGTTTAATTATGCTCATGACATTCATGCTTTGAATACAAATTATTTGAGTATCCAATCACAATCTAAATCAACTAAGTGATATACACTATTTTGTCTAATCATTGAACTATTGGTTCCATTTAATCATTGAAACTTCATTTCATTCCACCTTTGGTACTTTAGAGGCGGGAGTGCATGCCCAAACGTGTAATAATTACTACCCTAATTTAAAATATTAGAATAGTATGAAGGTTTTTTTTTACCTCTTTTTGAATTTCTATAGCCATTTATGCATAATGTACAGTGTTATTGCATCTAGAATGGGCGATAACAACATTGTTTTATTTGTGTCACATTGTTACCTTAGTTGAATAAAGGACCATTAATCCATCAACGATTGTTGAAGTTACAGCCAGCACACTGCTTTCTGTCTAATACAGATACGATATTTACGATATAAATACTAACCAAATCAATCCTATTACATTAACGATAATCACAATTCAGGTCTAATAAATTCCACCGTTTGTCTTTATAGTTTTATAAACTAGGTGTAAAAATTACTACATTCTTACATATTTTTCATTACACTAAATCGTGAAGAAGACAATATACAAAAGACTATATGCAATCTTGTATGATTATGTTCGTCGGGATAGTACTTTTTAAATCTTATATGATCTTGTTATGATTTCCAAACATGAATATTGCTAACGGTAAATCCATGTTTATATCTAAGACGACATTTTGGACAATATTACAAATTCTACCATAACTTTAGGGTTGATTCTAGATTAAATTAATGATTTTATAAGTAATGTATGTTATTTGTAATATGTAATGTGGTAATTTTCGGTATGATTATTACCTAATGTGTTTATCCGGTGTGAATAACGGATAATACTATAATGCTCATATTCAAAATTCACGAGGCAAAGGTAAAATTGGCTCGTTTGCTGATGCAGTAGACATAAATAATTGAAATGAACATATCATTACAATTACAATTGAGCTGCAAGAATACTTTATTACTGTGCGTCATATAATTGATTGACGTTCATGGCCCTGTTATAAATATGTGTTCAATAATGCACCGGGACCTAATGGGTTCTGAAACAATAGGCAATATTAATGTGATGTAAGCGATTAGCGCGTGTCAGTCTCATTATAACATTACCTACAAGAGATACACATTCGATTGAGTGGTCGTGTTAATTATTTATCAACTCCATTGTTCAAACATGAATGAATTTACAGTCAAATCAACATATGTGAATTACAAATTGGGACGTTACTGGAAATATTATATCAATATCGTGATGGTTCACCATAACTTATATAGAGTGAACGATGATTATAATGATATACAATACAAATACCATGCTAATTTGGAATATTAATCATTAAACTAATTTGCAATACTTATTTGCAATATGGATTTAGTAACAGCTATTGCTTATCTAAGTGTAATTATAAGATTGTATGCATTTGGTACATCTTGTGATGGAATGAAGCATCTTACCAAAATACCTGCCAGCGATATTAATTCAACATTTGTTGCTGAATTTCTGCGTCATTTGACTTGTTCAGCTAGTGATACTTTGCCTTCATTCAAAGAATGTGTTGCTGTGTGCATGAGTCTAGACCAGTGCGTTGCCATTCAGTATGGCGCATTTTGTGAAATATGCACTCCAGCAAACACACGGAATCCTGGATACATAGATCTGCTGGGGTGGTTTGTGGATCTGGAGAGAGTGGAGAATTCTTTCGGTAAGTTTTTTTTGTATTTCATTGTATGAATTTATACTTACAAATAAATATTGAAAAAATTGTAGATGAAATTGTAGAACAAAACATAATGAATTAAAGTTTTTAAAAGGCTTATTTTCTTTCAATTAATGTGGCATTTTAAAAATGTGACTATGTAAAATGTGTGATATAAAAACAATATGTGATATATTGAAAGAAAATATAATAACACATTTAAAAAATTGTAGATCGGGACAAACGTATTTCCTTTATCAGATTAAAAAATACATTTATCGACAATGATATGTCAATCATTGAGCAAACGTTTTGTTTATCAATGTTCAATTCACCTTTATGGTGTTAAAAAATTATGATGTCTATTATGAACAGTTATATATTTATTAGAACTATGAAATGGCCAAACGTTCACAGTAAGATCTCGGGGTGACAATTTTATGACAAAAAAGTAAATATGATTTGGAATACTTTTGAAACGCTCGAAAGAAGTTATATATAAACATTTATGTTTAAAGCTTTACTTACGTATAATTACAAGCATCATCAAATAGCAACTAATGCAACCGATTGAACATCTATATTGTTGGACAATCTAGGGATTAATCTATTTCAACAAATTTGTTATCATAAATCGGAATACTTATGCAACGTTTAAAAGAAGGAATATATTCTTCTTTATGTTTAAATCGTATTTAGTATTAAGTTTATATTCTTTAGCAACATCATATAGCTCAAATTCTGTAGCCACTTCACCGACAACACCATTGATGTCATCAACAACAGGTTTGTATATTTTTGAAAGCGTATAGCGTTTGTAATATCAAAACGGGTTTCTAATAACAAGTAATAACATATGATATCGTAATTGAACGTCTTTAAATAGCGCAATCGTAGTATCTAACATTACAACAATATTGTTTTGATGAAACCCATTGAGCTTCTATATTTTTGAAAATATCCCAAGGGTTAATCTTTTGAAATATATTAGTGATAATGATCTGGAATGCTTATGAAACGTTTTAATAAAAGTTATATATTCAAATCTATTATTAAAGCCCTTATACGTATTATTGTATAATTACCAGCATCATCAAATAGCCCAACCTCTACAGCCACTTTACCTACAACACCATGGATGTCTACAACAATAGGTTTGTATTTTTGGAAATAATATAGCGTTTGTGGTACCAAAAAGGTTTTCTAATTACAGATGATATCATAATGTAAAAGGCCTTCGATTGAACTACCATAGTATTGAAAATTGCAATAATATTGATTTGATAAAACAATTGAACCTTTATAGTTTTGGACGATCCTGGGTTTAAGCTTTTTCAATAAATTAGTAATTTTGCTTAGGAATGCTTATGCAACGTTTAAAAGATGCTATATATTCAAATTTATTAATAAAGGTTATATACTTATAATTGTTTAATCACCAGCATCATCAAATAGCCCAGCCTCTACAGCCACTTCACCAACAACACCATGGATGTCTACAACAACAGGTTTGTATTTTTTTAAATGATATCGCGTTTCTGGTATAAAAACGGTTCTCTAATAACAGATGATATCGTTATTGAAAAGGTCCTTCAATAGAGCTATCGTAGTATTAGAAATGGCAACGATTTTGATTTGATAAAGCCAATTGAGATTATTTTTTGAACGATTCCAGGGGTTAATCTATTTAAACAAATTAGTGATAATGATTTGGAATCCTCATGCTACTTTTGAAATATGCTATATATTCAAATGTATACCTGTAGCCTATTAACTTATACATGTTTGTTAACCAGCATCATCAAATAGCCAAACCTCAACAGCCACTTCACCGACAACACCATGGATGTCTACAACAACAGGTTTGTATGTTCGGATATGATATAGCGTTTGTGGTTTCAAAATAGTTTTCTAATTACAGATGATATCGTAATTGAAAAGGTCTTCCAAAGAGCTATCGTAGTATTGAATATTACAATATTATAGATTTATCAAATCAATTGAATGTTTATATTTTTGGACGATCCCGAGGTTAATTTATTCGAACAAATTAATGATTATGATTTGAAATGCTAATGCAAAGTTTTAAAAGAAATTATAAAATCAAATTTATGCTTAAAGCCTATTTATCAATAATTATATTTTCATCAGCTTCATCAATTAGCCCAACCTCTACAGCCACTTCACCGACAACACCATGGATGTCTACAACAACAGGTTTGTATATTTTAAAACTGTATTACGTTTGTGGAATCAAGACGGTTTTCTAATGATAGATTATACCGTAATTTATAAAACGTATTTCACAAGAGCTATCGTAGTATTACAAATTGCAATGAATTTGATTTGATATAACCAATTGAGCTTCTATATTTTGGACGATTCCAGGGGCTTATCTATTTAAACATATTAGTGATAATGATTGAGAATGCTTATGCAACGTTTGAAATATGCTATATATTCAAATTGATACATAAAGTCTATCTAATTATACTTGTTTATTAACAAGCAACATCAAATAGCCCAACCTCTACAGCCACTTTATCGACATCACCATGGATGTCTGCAACAACAAGTTTGTATTTTTTGAAATGATATCGCGTTTATTGTGGTATCAAGACGTTTTTATAATTACAAGTTATACCGTTGTTGAAAGCGTCCCTAAATAGAGCTATCGTAGTTTTAGAAATTGCAATGAATTTGATTTGATCAAACCAATTGAGCTTCTATATTTTTGGACAATTCCGTGGTTAATTTATTCGAACAAATTAATGATTATGATTTGAAATCCTTATGCAACGTTTGAAATAAGTTATATATTTAAATTTATGCTTAAAGCCTATTTATTAATGATTGTATATTCACCAGCATCATCAAATATCCCAAGCTCTGCAGCCACTTCACCGACAACACCAAGAATGTCTACAACAACAGGTTTGTATTTTGTTTTGAAATTATATTATATTTGTGGAATCAAGACGGTTTTATAATCATAGATTAAACCGTATTTTATAAAACGTATTTCAAAAGAGCTATCGTAGTATTACAAATTGCAATGATATTGATTTGATAAAACCAATTGAGCTTCTATATTTTTTGACGATTCCTTGGTTAATCTATTAAAAAATAAGTGATAATGATTTGAAAAGCTTATGCAACGTTTAAGATATGCTATATATTGAAATCGATACCTATAGCCTATTCAATTATACTTGTTTATTAACCAGTATCATCAAATAGCCAAACCTCAACAGGCACTTCACCGACAACACAATGGCTGTCTGCAACAACAAGTTTGTATATTTTGAAATGATATCGTGTTGTGGTATAAAAACGGTTTTCTAATTACAGATGATACCTTTATTGAAAGGTCCTTCAATAGAGCTATCGTTGTATTAGAAATTGCAATTATTTTGATTTGATAAGCCAATTGAGCTTTTATATTTTTGGAAAATTCCGTGGTTAATCTATTCGAATAAATTAATGGTTATGATTTGAAATGCTTGTGCAACGTTTGAAAGAAGTTATATAATCATATTTATCAATAAAGCCTATTAGTTAATAATGGTATATTCGTCAGCATCATCAAATAGCCCGACCTCTACAGTCAGCTCACCGACAACACCATGGATGTCTTCAACAACAAGTTTGTACATTTTTTAATGATATTGCGCTTGTGGCATCAATATTGCTTTCTTTTTTATTTGTGGGTTTATTTGATTAGGCTAACATGTGATGATGAGCCACTTCACCAACGACACAGTGAAAGTCAGCTACAACATGGTTGTAATATTCTTTAGAAAAAAATAATCATATTGTGTTAGCCATATCGGTTACATTATTCATAGACGATATATGAATCGCAGCGAAGTTATACACAGAACTATCGTCGAAATTTATTGTTATGCAGACAGATATTGCATTTGTTCTGTAAATATTTCCATCAATAACTTAAGATGATTGCTTTGTCGCTTACATGGTGTTCAAAAGAGCTATCTTAGTGTCTGACATTGCTATGATATTGAACTGATGAATTTTTTTTAGTATCGGTTTTGTCTGACGTTCGAGATGTCAATCTATCAAACACACCATTGGTCAGATTTTAAAGGTTTATAGAATGTTAAATCAATTTTATTTTAAAAATGACAATGTTTAATGTAAATTACAAATGAGTATTTTGTCTTCTGCAAAATCAAATATATCATTAGAATTTATATTTTTTGTTACGTAATTCAATTGAATATACAATATAAAATCAAATGATTATTCCAACATAATCAAATACTTATTATTGTGACAAAATATAAGTATATAAGTATATTGGCTGTTCCTGACGATCGAGATGCCAATCTATTTTCAACATACCATTGGTCAGATCATAAAGGTTCATAGAATGTTAAATCAATTTTATTTTCAAAATGACAATGTTTAATGTTAATTACAAATGAGTATTTTTTCTTCTGCAAAATTAAATATATCATAAGAATTGATAATTTTGTTACGTTATTCAATTGAATATACAATATGAAATCAAATGAATAGTCCAATATAATCAAATACTTATTATTGTGACAAAGCATTTAACTTGTTTCAGTAACGGGATGCACCCCTACGTCGTGCCAGAACGGTGGTTCTTGTTTTGTCAACAACGGAGAGATGGAATGCTTATGTGATAATGGTTTTAGTGGGGCTCAGTGTCAAATAGGTAGGTTTCTCAAAACATCAGTTGTCAAAATTGTTAACGTGTAAATATCAGCTATGACAAATTGAAGAAATCACTTTTCAAGTTAAAGATATCGAATAAATAAAATCAGTTTTCGTAAGATATCATCATAGTTGAGCTGTGGCTTTTAATATCCGCCATTCTATTATGAGTATCGTTACAACCACATATTGGTAATTGCATTTAAATATCTATATAATATAACGGACGGTGAATTGTAAATTATTATTCTAATGCCGTCATTCATGGAACATGTTTAGATATGAGATAGTTCACCTATAAAGCAACATATAAGATTACTTATATTACTTTAATAGAACCGTGCATATTGTTTTGCTTAGCCGAGGGATGTCTTCTTCTGTCTGAACATGGTTATACGCAAAACGGCATATATACAATAGATCCAGATGGCCAGGGAGAATTTGAAGCTTATTGCGAGCTTAGCACGACTGATATCGTGTCAGGATGGACGATTTTTCAGAGACGCCTTGATGACTCAGTTGATTTTTACAGGTAAGATTTTTTAATGTTGCCGTCATGTGACCTTAATAAAAAACGAGGTTAAGTATATTTTTATCAATTGTGTTCTCTTTGAAATGTAAATGTGGATAGAAAATGTTTTCGTGGATATAAATATATCTATAATAGATATACACATTAACACAGTATTTCTATATGGCTTTTCAAATAGAGCAAAAGCTTTTGCAGCACAATCAGTCCCTTACATTGAAGAGATAACTATGAACCTCCTATAATAATTTTTGAAATTGTCCAAATAAATTGCAAACCACATGAGATAATCCTAATGCATTTTATGCGAGCCAGCCATATGAGTGTGTTTGCGGTAAAATGTTATTTAAATTATAGCAAAATAATATCCAGATGTTGATATTGCTTGTTTTAAAGAAATTGGACACAATATGAAAACGGGTTTGGTGACTTGGAAAGTTCCTTCTGGTTAGGACTAACGCACATCTCAAGACTAACCACTTCTACTCCAATGCAACTACATATTCATTTGGAAAACTGGGACAGTCAGTGGATATATGCCACCTATGATACATTTGATGTAGCTAGTGCAGTCGATCGGTATCAACTTCATGTTGCACAATACAATGGCGACGCGGGTGACGCGTTTACGCATCATGACGGCATGTATTTCACGACATATGACGAAGACAATGATGCCGCGGGTAGTCGCAACTGTGCGCAGGATTATATCGGTGCATGGTGGTATAGGGGATGTCACCAATCGAATTTGAATGGCGACTATGGCTCAACAGTATATGGAGAGGGCGTAAACTGGATCGATCATTATTATTCATACAAAACAACTATCATGAAAATCCGACCTATATAATGTAGCTCTATGAGATGAAGACATATCTTTTTCCGATAAAATATCTTTATAAACAAAATTGTATTGTTTGATAGTATGAACTACACAAACAACATACAATTAAGTATTGCTGTGGTTGACAATCTATGGCGTAGGATGTATTTGTTTATAATTATAGTGTTGGTACAAATATAACATTAAAAATATGTTCGAGAAACTTAATGATCCAATAAACGTTTGAGGGTAAAACTGACTGAGAATCCAAAGATATCTATAAACAAATATAAACATTCAATAAACATTTGTGGTCAAAATTGACAAACAAATACAACCTCATTTGTGAATCATAATCTATGATCATATAAATACATCGAAAACCTATATATCATATGACAGTATAGTTGGTATAAGGGCTAGCCATAAAGGCAGAATTCACGCATGAAAAAGGCTTCATGTCATCCAATATTGTCCCACGGGATCAATAGCTATGTTTAAATTATATTGAGCAATTTGAATTATAAGATGATAGTCAAAAGAAGTTCTAATTGAATTAAACATGTAGGTTGTCAAATTAATACATTGATCACTCACAAAAATTGATATGTGACAGAATGATCCTAGTGTATGAAATTTAAAAATTGCTTAATGATGCAATGTTGTCTTATTTACAGCTTGCAAATGAAACAAATAAACTTTGAAGATAAGTTACATATTTATATTATTTCATTCTTATCAATATAGACTAATGGACTCAGCATTGCGATTTATAATTAGTTATTGCGCTGACATGACTTAATAAACACATATGGGTTACAAAACACTGACTCACTTTCACATTGGAATTACTTTAAAGCTCTCTAACAAACTGCGAATGATTATTTTAGTTTATTGAATTTTATGCATTTCAATTAAAACTAAAGCATATCACGACTGGAGATTACCTTTTATCATCTGAAGACTGACTTCAAGTAGCCTATTATAACCCACATCCACATCTAATTTCCAGGTTTTTTAAATACTTAAATGAAAGATATACATCGTCCTGTTAACCACACATTTATGAGTATTATTATTTATAATGGTTTTAACAAATTCATATATATTTTTTTAATTGCGTATCCTTCAAATACTATTAAAGAGCCTGTGCAAAATCATTTGGAAAATGTTGTTTATAACTCTGTCCACGAACCAGCAAAGATTCAAACAACTTTGCTTTTTAAAACAAAATTCATACACCTTAGGTGTTTTACTTAAAGTGATCTTGAAAAAAAATCACGAAAATACATATTTTTGCATAATATCTTAATTATGTTTTCATATTTTAAAGTGCAAGTTCGTGGCCCACTATATATATGCGCCCGGCCAGTAATCAGGAGGTTCCTAGTTCAAGCCCCGCTGGAAGCACAATCGATTGACTGGTTGAGTCATAACGTACTCGTCGCCTAGGGGTATAAATACATTCTTAACGTAAAGCTCGAGAAGCGTGTACGGGTCCTGTCCCTGGCACGTTAAAGACTGTCTAATCCAAAAGAGCAAGGACTCCCGGATTTTAGACGACTCTGTACCTTCATCGGTCAAATCGATAATACTAAAATATAAGGGCTGCACTTTAAGAAGAGCACCCAACGATAAATTTTTTTAACGTGTTTATTTGAACATAAAACCATTGGATTAATTGAAATTTACAATAAACGATCAAATTTAGAAACATGATTTTTACACAAACGTGTTCCTATTTTTGTAGCTAGCTGGCCCCATTGCGCTCATCTAGGTAGCTAGAATCCGAAGAGGAACACCTTTCGTGAAAAATAAAAAAATCAAAGTTCATATGTATACTACCGGATTTAATAGAATTTCAATTAAGTAAGCCCCGTTATATGTTTTTAGATCATTAAAAAAATGATTCGAATGTATTCGTAAAAAATAGCAAATTATTGAAAACGCTATTCCTTACATTCGTGTAGCTAAATTTTGGAAAGTTTGTAGCTAGATTGATTTTGAAAAGAACATAATTTTTGAGGAACACCTCGTGGGGTGCTCTTCTTTAAACAGTTAGACAAAACAAATAAAAAACTAGAGGGCACTCATAGGGTGCATATCTACGATCTTCTTGAGGTGTCGATTCACATATAAAAAATGAAAAAAATAGGCTTATACGGGTATATAAATG
>LQRL01003130.1:0-10723 GCA_001703475.1 Hydroides elegans
GATCAAAATGTCATGTGAAAATATTTCAAGAGCAAACCAACATGCACGATCAAAGACAAAAATGAGCTGATTTTGTCCGAAAATCCGATTGATACGTCTACATTGTTGTCTAAATATTGAGCAGTTGACAAACATGTTGCTAAGACCGCGCTTTGTTGCCACTTTGAATCCAGATACTCATCTTTCGGGTGAATATGTTTATTGAGAAATAAGCATCACATCACGTCAACAAATATTTAACGATTTGTTAGGTCAAAAACTCTTAACAACTCATTGAAAACTCTTCAACCGGTGCTAAGTTGCTAATGTTGCTAAGACCGCGCCTCGTTGCCACGATGACACCAAATGTTCATTCACAAATGGATGTTAATTAATAATCACTGAAACTAAAACACATCAAGACGCGCAAAATAAATTGATTTCATTTACCTTAACTGTCAAAACCCCAATGGCATAGACAATTTTTCCGTTTTCAAACTGCACATCAGACGCCATCATGTTGCTAAGGCCGCGCTTCGTTGCCACGGTGATCCCGGACGGCGTTGCCGAGGGGTGGCCCTTTGACGTCATCCACTGGGCGGCCGTGATCAGCCTCGTTGTCAATTTCGTCTGCTGCCTCTTGACGTTTTATTGGTTCATCGCCAAAAATAAGCAATTGCGCAGTGTGAAGGCGTTCTTCGCACTTAATATAGGTGAGAAATTTAGTATGTGTTTTTTTTTTATGATTTCATTAGATTTTCGACATAAAAAATGTTTTTTTTTTGGTGTAATAGAATGCATTATAAAATCTAATGTAAACAAAAATCAATTGAGTAGTGCAAAGGTGTTCTTTGCCCTCAATATAGGTGAGAATATTTACTTTGGCTGTGTATTTTGGTCGTTGTCTACAATGAAATAACACTAAAAAATAAGAATAAAATAAAATATCCAAGTTTAAGATTTTTCAAAACCAAAGGCCCCGAGGTATAATACATTTGCGAGCATCTATGATTAAATTAGTACTTTAGTAAGGATAAATCAATGTTCTTTAAAACTTTTATATTTACATTTCTATTCATATTTCAAAACTAAAGCTCAACACACAAACATACCTTTTCCCCTAGGCGAACGCGTGCTCTTCTACTCAGCCGTTTTCAACCTCTTCTATGGCCTATTCCACCTCCCTCCCCACGCCTGGATGCTCTATATTCGAGACAACCTCGGCGACCTCGAATGCGCTCTATTCGGTTTCCTTATCACCGAGTTCGTCGTTGGCAACTCGTTGCTAACCGTGTTCGCCGCTGCTAACGCCGTTGCTATGGTGGTGAAAAGGACGCGGATACCGACGGGAGAGAGGGATTGGCGGTTGCTAGGGACAGTGATGGTTACGCCGCTTGGGGTGTGTGTGCCGATTTTGGTCACGGGGCATTTTGGACCAAGTGGACCATGGTAGGGTAAAATACTAAGCAAATGTTAATTTCTTAATATATATATTATGTTTCGTTGATAAAAGTTGCCGCTTAAGCATGTTCATTATTAAATAAATCAAATCCACCTTGAATGAGTGTATAATTATTGCATACTGCACGTAAAACATTTGTTAACATGTTGTGATCAACGTAGACTATATATACATTGAAGAGCGCACATCCTTGCGCACATCCTTGAAATACCATTCTGATTCAGTAAGGGTTGACCACAGCATAGGCCATTTCATAATCATGCGATTCCATTACCATGCCTCGATTCAAATGTCCCCAGCTTACAACTTTTTTTCTTTCTAACAGGTGTTCGATGGATCACAGAACCGAACTAGGACCCTTTCTGTCGAATGCCCTGGGGGGAGTCATGATCCTGACGTTTGTGTCCATGTGTATTTGCTACGGCGCCGTTTGGCTTAAACTCAAGGAGGTACATGTATATACTAGAAGGTACTATCGCAAACAGGCAAAGATTTTAATTGTCTTTTGAAATATTTAAAAACATTTACAAGCAAATAATTTGATATCTAAAATGAAAACTTTGTTAAAGCTTCAAATTGGAAATGTTTTTACACTATCATAACAAAAGTATTTACATTGCATAGACATTTTAATGTCGGCGTTGAATTCGGATATCAATTGTGATCAAATATAGTATACTATTTAAATACAATTTTAGCTTTACTCCGCTTTATGATCATTTCATTGTTTTACACTGTCCTTGAACTTTTCACGCTATTTAACAAGTCACACTTTACCGGCCACTTGCTAAATTTATGACGTAACAATTGTTTTGCGCTGATAGATATTGCGTCAAGCGTTGTAACCAAGCAAACTGCATTCTTTATTACAAAAGTATCGTTTTCTCCTTTGTTTTGCACTTTACTGTATTATTGTTTATATATTTTCATGTTGAAAAACTGTTATTTACATTTCAAAATTAAATAAAACACTTTCGTGAAAATTGCGACGTGATTAAAATCATTAGGGTACTGTAGTACCCCAGAAATTTCCCCATGGTCCGCCATTTTGAATGTTCGAGCCCGTAGTATTATTTCTGTTTTCAAAAAAGCATTGTCTTAAACCAAAAAAAATGTTCCCGTTGTATAAAGGCAAAAGAAAAGCTTCGCTTTTCTTTGCCGATTATTTTATCGACTGTAAGTGACGTATTAATGTATTTTAAATAAAGGTTTGGGGACCCAATGGAGATAAAACTACTATGTTATGCATGACATTTTTAGACATGGATACATCAAATATTAAACACGTGGAATGGGGGCGAGGGGAATGGTCGCCAATGATAAAAAAAATAGACTGAAGCACCAATTTAGTGTTTTTATATAACCTATCAGAACTAAGCTGCTTTAAATTTTGGGGTCCATCATGCAAAACAACCGGGGGGCAAAATATACGGTTGCCCTAGCTTGCTGCCTTCTCAACGTAATAACATTATTCAAAATCACATTCAATATAAATACGGTCCCTTTTACAGTCTGCCTCCAACGTCAACAAAGGCAAAGGATCTAGCACCGCCAACAAATACGGTCGCTCAGCTCGCAACATGCTTATGTTCGTCGCGGCCTACTTAATCCAGCACTGGGCCTTCGCCATTTACTCATGCTGGATGTTTATCGCCCACCCCGACCTCGTTATCACAACGGCCGTGACGTTCTTTTCGAACCAGGGCGGGATTTGTAATCTGCTCATCTATGTGCAGTTGCAGAAGCAGAAGAATAAGCCGGCGGCGGTGGTGGGTAATGGACCGAAAAAGTGGTAAAATGTGAAGAAATTAAAAACAAATAATAAAAGCCGTTGATTTAAGGTGGGTAAAACTAGGAAGGAACGATTACATCCTAAATTTGAGGTATGATTTTGATGAAAGGGTTAACAGCCTGCGGCCGCGTTCACCCACCAGCTCCGAAACACAGGTTTTGAGATTTAAAGTAAAAATAACTTTTTGTATAAAACATATAAGTTTATCCCTTCTGGTCACCCGAAATTTTGCGCTTTCATTTCGGGTGAACGACGTTTAAGGAATATATTCTGCAGCTCGAGAGAGCAGTGCAAGTTTTGTGATACGGACCATTTCAACACTATTTGATAGTGGTACAGTTACGCGCGTTTCCAACCCGACATGGAAAACGCTTAACGCTAACCGGTCACCGCATACACGCCTAACGTTAAACGCTAAACAATAGCTGTCTACATATGTGAGTGATGTTTCAAGAATATCTGTATTAGTGTTTATCATACCCATTAGAATACATCGACTACATGGGAACTTACCAAAATATACAAACATAAGTATTTTAATTTGTTTTATTGTATCTAAAGTGTATTTCATGCAAACACCTTTGAACATATACCCGCCTTAAATACGTGACAAAATCGCTCAACGTTAAATGCTAAACGTTAAACGCTTAATTGTGATATTGCATACCCTTAAACGTTAAACGCTAAATGCTAGAAAAATGTAGGGTTCGAACCGGGGGCCACTGTAGGTAGCATGAAAACTACAGTCTGATTTTTGGTTGGCAGAAGAAGGCAACTGGTAAAATCTGCTGAACTACTTAACACAATAAAATATAATATTAACGCAAAATGAATATCATGGAGACGGTTCCATGTCATTTGTCCGAAGGTTCATCTGTCCGAAGGTTCACCTGTCCGAAGGTCCATCTGTCCGAAGGTTCATCTGTCCGAAGGTTCATTAGTCCGAAGGTTCATCTGTCCGAAGGTTCATCTGTCCGAAGGTTCATCTGTCCGAAGGTTCATTAGTCCGAAGGTTCATCTGTCCGAAGGTTCATCTGTCCGAAGGTTCATCTGTCCGAAGGTTCATCTGTCCGAAGGTTCATTAGTCCGAAGGTTCATTAGTCCGAAGGTTCATCTGTCCGAAGGTTCATCTGTCCGAAGGTTCACCTGTCCGAAGGTCCATCTGTCCGAAGGTTCATCTGTCCGAAGGTTCATTGGTTGCAAAGAAAAAAAAACAACGTGAAAGAAATTATACAATTATTTATTAAACTATTTGTAAGCAAAGTATGAAAAAAAGTCGTCGCGACACAGAATGTCTCGTAAATTAAAAAGAATAAATGTAGTATTATGCATGAGATCGAATTGAGTGATAAACAGCAATAATAACACATTTTCCTATCTTGTTGCGATTGAATAACAATTCGATTAAGTAATTCTTAGAGTTAATAGTATTGATTCGTTATGTTCGGATATTGTTGCATTATATTGTTTATCATAAAGGCAGTATGTCGCAGTTAGATACCCCACCCACGCCCATGCTAAATCATTCTTTAGAATATAAGAACCATTGCAATATTATTTCCTTATCCGTTAAAACAAAATATACTTCCTTATCAAGTTATAAATGGACAATTAACGTAAGTTATCGAATTTTCTGAGATCTTATTCGTTAACGGGAAGTATTCTTGACGAATCAAAGTGCATAGAAAATGGAAGGCATTATGAACCATTTCGTTGATAATTTGAAATGATGCGTGCAATAATATGATAAAAACTTATTATTATTAAAAAATAATTATAATAAATTATTGTTGATGTATAATATTGGGTCGATTTAATATCAGTAATGCCAAATATTGAGTTGATAATTTATGTAAATCTGATATTTTTCTATGATCCCTACGTTGCGACCTACAAACGACGAAGACCTAAAAATATTAAGATAATGGTAAATGACAATGACAGTAAGGAAAAGAATTCAATAAATTAATCATTTGCTTCAAATAAAAACTATTAATTATAATAAATATCACCTTGATGATATCAAACAATTGCAACATAATTTCCTTATTTTTGATAACGGTCATTACTTCCTTATCAAATCTATAAATACATGTACATTACAAACAAGGGATAGGCGACATATCGTATATGAATTGATATTTTCGGATGTCTTTTTCATTAAAAGGAAGGTATTTAGGATTATCTTAGGACAAGAAAAGGGGGAGTGCCCAATGAACCCCTACTTATTGCTTTGGTCGAAAGACGAAAGTCAAAATAAGAGTAGACTTTCTAGTCTAGCAATTCTCTTTCTTTATTTGAATTTATGGTCCATTCAATGAAAACTTAATTTTCACAATAGATCGTTTGTCGTATCTAGTTCGATATTGTTTGTTTGAGTTTTATTCCGATGATCTTAATTATCTTTCTTCAATATATTTATCTCATAAACATATTTGTATGTGTGTACTAATTGGTTGAAAATATAATGGCGTCTATTGAATATTAGTATTGACTGTCTATGAATATAAAATGAGATAAGTTATTGTACAATTTTATATAATAAGGGTAATGGAACATGTTAAGTGTATTTTGTTACAGTTTTCTTAAAATGTTTTTTTTTTTCGAGTAATAGTCTGTGAAAACTGGAAATGTTCTTATTTTAAAAGAAAAATGATACAATTTTATTTTACATGGATAGCTAATACACAAATATGGATATTGAAAATATACAATACATGTTTGAGAGATGAACTTCAAAACTATTTGATTGCGTTTCCACACATTTGATGGATAAATTTGTCAATAATAATAGACATGTAATTGCAACTTTACAAAGCACAGTTTACTATTGATTTGATTATTTAAAAGTGTTAAAAATATGTAACCGTATGTGAAAAAGAGATATGTTTGTGAATCTGAATAAAATTGGTTAATTATGTTGGAATAATTAATGACAATGCTTTTATTTATGTGGAATTCCTATTCATTTGTTTTGTTTTGAGTTTCTCATAAATAATGCATAAAACGCGGTTTGAAATAAAAACAAAATATGGAAATATTCCCACGAACCCCGGATTTATACATATATTAAAAGCGGTATGATCAACGAACACCATCTGGTTTTTAATTTAATCATCGTAACCCATGGCTAGGATGAATAATTTTGTTAATATACATAATCTTGGATATAAAATTGAAATACATTATTTTTGGATATAACATGTTCGTTTGTATGAGCATAGGCATATCGGGTATTTGGCGTTACCATAAATAATTGTTTTGGTATAAGGCTTCGGATATTATTGTTTTTTTTTGTTTGCTTTTGAATTTTCTTTTCATATGAGTAACACTATATAAAATAACATAATTGTCAATTTGCATGCACTATGATGCACCATCGGAACGGTTTCCCTGTGTAAAAGTATGCCCGATAGCGTCGATTGACCTAAAGAAGATTGGTAAGTCATAGAACAGTTCGATTTAAAATGAAAAAGAATTCACTGTCATTCAAAACGAACATAAATATGTACATGTACATAAATTAAATGAAAATAAAATCAATGTGTTATGATTAATGCTGCTGTTTTTTTTTTAAATTTTGAACCATAGAATAAATTTGATAAGATAAAGCTGGCCTTAGAAACTAAGAACTTACACTCAGTTAATATGATCAATTTCATTTTAATAATTGTCACGCATGATATGAGTACAATGACTGATAAACTACACAAACTACAAGTAACCGATATGAAATCGACATCACATTTATACTGGCCATCATACATGATTAGCAATCTAACTCAGGAATATTTTATAAATACTGCTTTTAAAAAGGTCCCCCAGACACGTTGTGTGGACTCTTATTTGTAAGCACTGAATGATTAATATGAAAACTTTGAAAATAAATGTACGACAAAAATATGGATATATAATTGTTAATTTTGACATTATTTTTAAACAGGCCTTGCAAATAATTAGATGCACTTCGAAATCCCGAAAACGCTTAGATTCATAATGACCCTATTTTCTATAGTTCCTTTCAGAATTCAAAATGTTTTAATGCTATATTCAATCTGTACTGTCCAGGAATATTCACAACTACAAGAATATCAATTTACTATTTATTTAAAGCTCCTTGTCGCTTTCCGTGTGACTACACTATAAGCTCTATAACGTAGTGATTTAGACCAGGAATCGAAGCTATAAGTCGTTAGATTCACTATCCGGTTTTGAATGTTAAGAATATCACATATTTGATATTCTATGGTCAGCACATGGTTTTTATGTGTATTTTTTTCTAAATGCAGGATACAGGTAAATTGATTAAATAATAAAATGCAATATAATTTTGGGATGCTAATCATAAACTAATTTCATACCACAGCAACCATAAAGCACCTCTCTATCACAAATGTTGGTTTTTGGCCCAAACAAGGCCGTCCGTTTAATGAAAAATCTTTACTTTTTATAAACATTTTTTTTAACCTCAACTAGCCGGTAACTCCCCACCCCGCTCTACAAAACACCCTATTGAAATCTTATCATAAACCAACTTATATCTCGGTTTTCTTTTATTCACACATCCCCTCAGTTTAAGGACAGGCACATAAACGTATCTCTTGCTACATTTTAATTCGCTGGATTTTATCCGGAGCAAAGGCGAATCACAATGGCACCCGACTTCCAGGATATTTTGCGGGTACCTACAAAACAATGGTTTTTTCGTAATTTATTCAAGCCAAAGGATATGTGTGCCAAAAAGAAATAAGCTTCAAGTGGGACAACAAAAATGGAAGCGTTTCTTTATTTTCCGATTTATACTATTAGTTATTTCAAATCTATTTTAAATAATTTTTAACTACCAATTAATTGAATATCGGCATTTTCAAATGCTTAACAATGTTTGTTACTCGTTTAAACTTAAGCAGGCTGGTTAGTAGTCAAAGTTGCGCATGGTCCCCATTTTATTTATGATAATCTACATGTATGTACTATACCTGAGACGATAAGATTCAAATTTAAACTACTGATTCATTTTTTCATAATTGATTTTAGATTATTTTTACCTGCCTGTTTGCATGTTTGTATTTTCAAATGCATAGCAATTCTTTTTGCTGGTTTTAATTTTAGCAGTCTGGCTAGTAAGTTGCGCATGGTCCCTATTTTATTAATGATAATGTACATGTTTGTACTGTACCTGAGAGGATGCGATGTGTATTCATAATAATGAGGACAAATGTCTCCCTTGTAGTTTAGACGAAACGTTGAATTATCACAGTCTATAAGATCATCAAAATCTGTAATTCGACGTATACCTTTTTTGGAACTTCGGAAGAGTGAAAGGCCGGTGGCATCTTCCATGTATTCCTTCAAGAAAGGACGACTAATGATTAAAACTATTAGTAGTTGATGAATGATTGGTTCACATTATCACATGTTATTTCCTATATGTATATGGTTACAACGTATATGTTGATTATTATACACCCGAAAGGCTGCGGTTACGTTGGATATGCGTTTTAATCAGACTTAACGGTTTTTCACTATTTTCACGAGAAATGACATGATTATCGTTCCTTGCAAATTCATATACAAACAAAAACAGTGATAATCATACCATCCATTTCTCAAATACATTCACTTAACGATAACCAACGTTTTTAATTCACTGAGGCAATACCTGCTAACATTTGTCTCGGTTATTTTTTACATTTGACGAAAAGGATGTTATCGCATGAAAGATCTTATTATTTAAAAAGAGTATATAACAAAAAACTCAAAAATGTACATGTAAATAGCAAAGTTTACTACTCACCTTATAAATTACATACGGATATATTTCCACATTGTTATGCAGTAAAGTCCAGTCGCTCGAATGCAAATTGTTTGCTATGGTCATTTTCTCTTTTTCATTGAGTCCTCTGCAATTTTGTTGCGTTCGCAATTTCTTACTTATCCCGACTTGACTTATAAACAAATGGTTTATAATCAAACATGTGTATAGCGAGCGCAAATAAAACATTGTCTCTTGATAGCTCCTTATATCTTCGTAATAGTGTGTACGAATCGATCGATGAGTTTTATTAATGGCCAATGTTAGTTTTGTTAATCCGATAAGTGCTATAACCATGTTCAAATGAAGCAGTCATTTTTATTTTGTTTAGTTTCTTATGCAATATATTTGCGTATTTAACGAATCATTTAATTGATCTAGTTCTTTTTTCGATGTGATAAAATCTCGATATGTGATCCATAGACAAAATATTTAACGTATCTGACGCCGCCTTAAAGGATTATTTGTTTATTTGTTTGCGCAAAATGGATTCACACGACATGAACGTCTAATCGCATGTAAACTTTTTATCCGATAATGTCACTGAACATACATTAGCCATATATGCAATTTGATTTGCAAATTGCACAACTATTATTAAAACGAGAGAATATTCCTCATAATCCCGAGTAAAACTGCTCCGGGCAGCAAGGTCGCGTTGACATAAACGCGACTTTCTCAGAGTCCATGTTACTCAACGATCCATTCCTTAATAATATACAATATATTTGACGCTTATTAAATTGATTAAAAACAAATTATTTCCCCAAGTTAATTTTCGAGCCTTGTTCAAAAATCGAAATCAAATCGATATATATAATAGTAATATATTTTCTTAGTGCTTCAAATAAAAATGAATAAAAAAACTGAACATGAATTTATCAATAAAATGCTATTTCATATTTTAAGCAACTGTCATCAAATTGGAAATTTTATTGCATTTTAATTTTTCGTTTAAAATCAAACTCCATGCTTGCAAATTCACTATTCACTCTGTGATATACGTCCTGATACTCTCGCTAATGGGACGTCAAAATATTTATATCACAACGCAATGCGTTCGTTCCTATAGCAGGAGAAAATCATTGTATATAACGACATCAGTGTTTCACCAGACAACACATTTGAAAAATATATTTCTTCGCTTTCTTTTTTTTTTTGGTTTCTTAAAAATGCACATGAAAATGTATATACCATATAAGGCCAAAATTCACCTCAACGCTCGACGTCTTGCAAAAATATGGATTCACTCACGTACATGTGGTGCCATGTTTATATCGACGTCCCTTCAAATAGTTTTATCTTAAAACTGTAAATTCGAATTGATGAAAAAAAACTACTCAACTAAAAGTGGGTGAATTGCGATTTTTTGACTGTTCTTATAATGGCGTTGCAAACTAAAATAGGGAGTTAAGCTTTGTACAGAATGAAAAGTTCGCGCAACAAACCACAGTTTTGTCGCGCAATCATTACCCTAAGATTTGCGCGCAAACTCAAAAATTTCAAATCAACCCTAACGTTTCAAAATCCAATTATTCATAATGTATGATAAAATTGTGTGCCAATTACCAAAAAAAGGCAGGCTACATTACAAAATTACGTAAAAAATGGATTTTTGTGAAATATTGTGACTGAAACTTACATGTTTTCCTGCTCAAAATGATAGGCGCGTTTA
>LQRL01003138.1:4447-48352 GCA_001703475.1 Hydroides elegans
GCTTATCATGTTTTGGCATTTATTGACTTCCTAGAGCAAATTTTAACATCTGGTCAGATAGCTCAGTTGGTAGCGTATCTGCCTAGTGATCCCAAAATCGTGGGTTCGAACCTGGATTCAGCCTTAAATACTTTTTCATTTAAAAACGCCAAAATTATATTCCTCTTATATCTCCATAGAATGTTAAGTCGCATCGATTCGAGAAATCTTCAAATCAAATTATACATAATGCACTCTTGTAGAACATACATGTTTGTATGTTTATTCATAGCATGAGGGGACTGTAGCTCAGTTGGTACAGCATGGAGCTCCCAATCATTCGGTCACGGGTTCGAATCCCATCTGGTATAAATATATCCCACCTCTTAAAATATCTTTATGCAAATGTTAAAGCAAATAGATGACACGTGACTTACTTATGCAATTTTCCGTGTTTCTATTAACTTGCACACTTAGTGCATATGCATATATTAAAAGATTAAAGAAACGTTACACGTGTGCAAATACTGAAATACCTTAAGCTATACACTAAAGCTGGGTCATTGTCAAACCCTTGACAATCTTGTTTTTTTACTCAACTCTTTAACTAAGATGTCAAAGCAAGCGTTTGAGGTGAGTAGACAACATGCTGGTTAAGCTACCTTTAATCAAATGCTTTGTATGTGTCTTAATATTTGCTAAATCGTGGACAAAACATTGAAAACTACAATCACAGAGTTTTTAGTTTCAAGGAAATCCGAAAAAAAATATATACGAGTCAGGGAAAAAACAGTAAACTTAATATACGCATAAAATGAAATATAACTTTGGTATATATACCCTGAAAAAGAGTTGAAAACGACTCGTGTGTCAACGTTCAGTAATATGACAAACTTATTTTATCATATTTTGTTTGTTTGCAGGAATTTAGATCCGCTCACAGAAACAGTATCCTTTTCACGAATTAGATTCAAATAAGTTTTTAAATTTGATACCTTACAACAGGTGGTGGGAGGTAAGATTAGAGCTTTGTTTTGTTGTAAGAAGATGAAAAAGAAGAAAGTTTGTGAAATCGATTTTATTACTCATCTGTTCATATCATTTTTAAGCCAAAATATCCTCGTTTCGTATGCTAATATAAAAGAAGATGACAATTTACACAAACATGTGTATATTCATTTGATTCATATATTTTTTTGTACACTTAATTATCGTTTTATAATAATAACGGATGCTTGGCGATAAGCCTAAGGGGAATAGCGTTTTTCTTATTTTGATTAATGATTCGTATGTTTAATTATTAAACACCATGCTTAAATAATGCAATGTTTTGTTGACATTGTTCAATTCAAAAAAAGCAAACAGATGATCTAAAATGTCTAAATTATATGATTTCGTTAATCCAATTAATTATGCTTATTTCAAAATTTGAATACAATTTTAAAGAAACAAGTAGCTACAATCTGAACTAAAGTCATGGTTTCAAATTATTTCTTTAACTCTTTATGTAAGTATGGATTGCCATTCTACATGCAATACATGGCCCACTGGCCAGAATATTTCCAAGTTGCAGAATCTCCTAGCGGTGAAATTATGGGATACAGTAAGTATGGCTATTTGATTATAGGTATTTTGAGGTAAAGGTAAAATCATTAAAATGTGTATATAAAATAAGTATTGTAATTCGTTTATAGAGATGCTCGATCTTTCTTAAATTGATTTCCTGAACTTGGATTTTTGTGAAAAAGTGAGTAACAGTAAAGAGTGAACTGAAAGTGTGGTGGATTTTATATATATTACTCAGCCATTTATATTTTGAACTCTTCTAGTCATGAGCAGATTACATTTTGTACATGTATAAGAGTATATCTAAATATTCTTTAAAGTCTTCCAGTCATGGGCAAACTGAAGGGTGCCTGGAGAACTACCCTGTTCGTGACTAACAGAAAACAATTCAACAATCAATCTTATATATTTAAACAAAAGAAATACAAAAATATATTAATATATATTAGTTTATCAAGTCATGGGCAATGCAGAAGGACGCCTAAAGAGCGGTCCTGTACCTGACTATTAGATCATGATAAAGTTATGAATTATATAAAACTTAAAAATAATTAAATCTAAATATGTCTTCCAGTCATGGGCAAAGCGGAGGGGCACTTGGAGAACTGCCCTGTCCGTCTCTCGAAAATATGATCCATCTGACTCTCATATGCTGATGTTTACATATTTGTTTCATATTTATTAATACATATGTGTTTCTTCCAGTCATGGGCAAAGCGGAAGGACGCCTAGAGAACTGGCATGGACACGTGACTGCCTTGACCGTAGCGCCCGAGTTCCGGCGACTTGGTCTGGCTGCAGAACTTATGCGTGGTTTGGAAGACATCTCGGAAAGGTTGGTGAATAATAGTGTAGATATGTTCTCATAATCTCAAAATTTCAAAATATCAAATAATTGTTTTTGGTGAGCCATGTCTCGGCGACTGGGTTTGGCCTCAGAACTCATGCGTGGTCTAGAAGATTATCTCGGAAAAGTTAGTACAGTTTAAGTGTATTTTCATGGGACTTGTTTAAAGACAATAGTTGAGGAGGGTTAGGAATTGTCCTTCGAAGAAAGGTCAATATTAGGCCTTGACCGTGGCGATAGGTGCTGGCCGCAGAGCTTATGAAGGGTCTAGAGGACATCTCAGAAAGGTTTGTCCATTTTTCTATACGATTTTTGTGATATGCTATATGCTGAGGTAATAAAAAAAGTTTAAGAGCATATGTTTGATTAATCACATACATTTATACATTGAATATTATATACATGAATCAACAGGAAGCACTGTTTCTTCGTGGACCTGTTCGTGCGCGTATCCAACGCCGTTGCTACGCAGATGTACGAGCGCCTTGGTTACACGGTGTACCGACGGGTGCTCGAGTATTATTCGGGAGAGGTCGATGAGGACGCCTTTGGTAGGTTTTAGGTGATAGACGTAGATAACCATGATAAAAATAATACATTTGAACCTCGTTAACTCGAAGGATGTGAAATTTACATCGAGTTATATTTGAATTCCAGTTAACCAAAGGTTTTTTACAGCTACATGTAATATATTATACAGAGGACTTTAAAGTCACCTAGAGTTATCCGGTAATTCAAGTAAACCGTGCTCGAGTTAACTGTAACCTGTACGAGGTTTTACTGTACTTATGTACTTAATACATTAGTTAACCATTAAAGTTTACATTAATCATGTCCAAATGACCCACAAAGGTGACTTGCTCGTTTAAATATTCTTTATTGAATGGTTAACTCATTTGCTTGCTACGTGACGTTTCAATGTTCATATACGTAATGTATACTATACCGACGATTAGATATTTAATATTATTTTTTTTTGCCATAGCATCAGACCATTATTATCTGATTTCTTTACGTTTACGTATATGAAATCATATATTATTTTCGTGCGGTTTTGAACCGCAACCTACTTATGGATTTTGTGGAACACTTTACTCTATCAATTAGACTTCCTACATAGCTAGAAGAGATATCAGCGCGTAAATTATGCTTTTGTGTTTATGCTCGTATAGTTAAACATATCAAATGTTATTTTGCATAATAAATACAAGCATTTTAAATGAATCCATGTTCCAAAACGGGTCAGATTTTCCCTTAAACGCTGCCAGCACTGTACGACTATACCCGTCCCCTATTGGTTAAGACGACATCACATGACATTAACAGCATGCATTTATGCAACTTGCTCTTATGACGCAATACAGGCACTCTATTGACTGCAGCTGTCAATTACAAGACACACCCCCAGGGGCGGCCAATAGTTATGCTACTTACGACAAGAGATGAGTCAATGCCTTTATTGAGGCGTGCTGCAGTGACGATTTTTAGAGAATAAAAATCACTGCTTTAATGTTTGATCAATTTGAGCACTGGGAAGTAGATTTTTGATGGTGTATAATATATAAACAAAGACGTGAAACAGTTATTCGATTTGGTCCTTTCATGAATATAAACATGATATAATGATTTAATTAAATATCTTTATTCCCAACACCATCCTAATTGGTAATGGTGCGAGTTCTGTATTGCAGCAGTATTGTCTCAAATGTAGCATTTTAAAAATTATTCATTCTCTTGTTAACAAAATAAAAGAAATCAGATTCTTATATTCTATGAATATATATATATATCTAGTTCTTGTTTTTCAGACATGCGAAAAGCGCTTTCGGCGGATGAAAAAGGAGAATCGGTGATCCCTTTACCACATCCCGTGCGACCCGAGGATTTGGAATGACCCTAACTGCAGGTTAGCGCTTGGCCTATAGTCTTGTCAAACAACTATAATATGTGTAAATAAGTGAAATGGCTGCTGTGTTGACAGCAACAAATAGCTCATATATATTTTAATGAAGACATATTCTTTAATTTTTGAATGATTAATTTATAAGATATAACTTTATAACAAGAATTTAAATAAAATATATAAGTGTTTAACGAAAATTTGATACTTAGTTTGTTTCATAAATAGAGAAACGGACCTTTTAAATTTAAGCTTCACTGTATATGTTTATATACATTCACTTGGTTGATCTTAAATAAAGAAAACGGCTGTATTTATTTCTTTATATTAATCTTTATTTGTTTCATTTTGTAGGTGAACGCACGATTGAGCATCTCGGTCTTCTTTTCCTTCTTCTGGCCGCTTTGGGAATGAACTTCTTGGCTGTCTTTTACTGGCGCGATCTCGTTGATATCTGTACATTTCTAACAGCAACCCTTCTTGTTATACTTGTATTTAGATCGTAACAATCGATTGATAAGTTGGTTAAGAGTTTATCAATGCGGAATGCTAAATTATAGATTCTGGGTTAAGTGAAAGTCTGAAATGGAAATGAAATATACATAGAATAGGTAATATTTACAAATTGTTATCGTAATATTTGACAAAACCTTTTATTTCACACGTTGCTTATTGGTACCTTTTCTTATTTATAATCATTCGTTAAATTTGTTGATAACGCTAAGTGTTAATGCTACTTTGCAAACTGTTATTCTGTTTCCCCGATCATTAAGCTGTTTGTGCTTGATTTGTGTTGTTTCTTTTATGCTCAAAATCATGTTCACCTGCGAGAAAAAATAAATGTGTGTGCTTGAAATAAAATTAATAAATTTATCGTATCGTGTCTTATTGTTCAAGAGTTAATTTCATTATCCCCCGTGAAACGGAGAGATATGGGGTAGAGCTTGTCCGTCCGTCTGTCTGTCTGTCCGTCCGTCCGTCCGTCCCCCTTGACATAGGGTAGTTTGTACACACGAGTTAGGTATGAAGGAATTAAGCTAGAGCTTTGCAATTTTACACACGCATAAACCAAGGTCTGAAGTTGGGCCTCGTCAAGGTTTTATCTCGATCGGTTGAACATTGTAGATTCTGGAGTACTTTAAAAATTGTCGATTTTTCCAAAACATTTCAGATGCCGAGCACTTTATGCACGCGAGTTTTGTATGAAGGAATTGAGCTAGAGCTTTCAAATGTTACACACGTATAAAACAATGTCTGCAGTTGTGCCTCGTTAAAGTTTCGTCTCGATCAATCGAAAATTGTCGATTCTGGAGCCTTTTAAAAATGGCAAACGTTTCATATTCAGTTGAGGAAATGTGGATGATAATATAAGGTATTATCCATTGAATATGTGTATGCGGAAGATAGTCACTATATGCCCTGGCTTTGCGAGTTGCGAAGCAAGAATTCAATCTCATCATAGTTTCTAGTCGATCCGTCTCGAATATTCTTCAATGATGGAACAAGCTGTGGATGAATTAAGCTAGAGCTCTCCTTTGTGAGGACTACGTTGTGAGGACGAATATTGAAAAAAAACAGTGCGATGAAAACGTTGTGAAAATGACGTTGTGAGAAACACATTGTGAGAAAGTCGTTGTTAGAAAGACGTTGTGGCAAAGACGTGAGAAAGGCATTGTGAGGAAGTCGTTATGAGAAAGACGTTGTGAGAAAGACGTTGTGAGATAGAAGCTATGAGAAAGACGTTGTGAGAAAGTCGTTGTGAGAAAGACGTTGTGAGAAAGTTGGTTGTGTGAAAGACGTTGTTAGAAAGACGTTGCAAGAAAAACATTGTGAAAAAGTAGTTTTTTAGAAAGGCGTTGTTTGAAAGACGTTTTGAGAAAATTGTTGTGAGAAAAACGTTGTGAGAAAGACGTTGTGAGATGGACATTGTAGGAAAGACATTGTGAGAAATTGGTTGTGAGAAAGACGTTCTGAGACAGATGTTGTAAAAAGACGTTGTGAGAAAGTCGTTGTGTGAAAGGCGTTATAATGAAGACATTGTTAGAAAATTCGTTGTGAGAAAGACGTTGTGGGAAAGATGTTGTCGGAAAGACGTTGTGAGAAAGACATTTTGGGAAAGACGTTGTGAGAAGGTCGTTGTGAGAGAGACGTTGTAATAAAGACGTTGTGAGATATCGTTTTGAGAAAGACTGTGGGAAAACGTTGTTGGAAAGAAGTGCTGAGAAAAGACGTTGTGGGAAAGACGTTGCATGATAGACGTTGGGAAACTAGTTGTGAAGAAAAAACGTTTCTGAGAAAACGTTTTGAGAAAGACATTGTGAGTATAGTTGTGAGATACACGTAGTAGTAACGACGTTGTAAGAAGGACAACAGAATATCACCTTCTATTTTTAATTGACCTATAGTATTGATAAAGAATATACATGTATATTGCATAGGCTTGGGGCTTTGCATCTCTAATGCCTTTGTTTTTCCAATGCTTACCATGCTAAATCAAATAATTATTGACAGTTCACGGGGGATCGAAGGCCTTTAGCCTCTAGTTGTTATTTTGAAATCAGTTTATTCAAAAGATTGGACAAAGAGTCTTTTAATATTTTGTTCAATCAGGTTTTATTAGCATAACATCACAGCAATACATGTATGTTCAGGTAACAAAAATGCGACAAATATAACAATATTTAAGCGTATATATAATATTTTAAGAAAGCCAAAAGCGCACAAATAAATGAATGGGATTAATACTCATATACAAGTTTTAACTTTCTGCAATAACTTCAAGAAGTTATATAATTTCAAGAAAATAAAGTTATCGGAAATAATATTTTATTGTACATGCAATTATAAGCAAATGGAAACTAAAATGATTAAAGCAAAATGTATCGTTTTAGAAGATATTTATTTTAAAAATTGGATTTTGTCCAATGAAATTCATATTTAAACAAAAACCAACCCATAACATATAACATATCATGAACAGGGTTGTGTCTTAACAGTTACAAACTGAGAAGTCTGAACATCATTTCGAAATAAACCTAGAATATAAACCAAATCTCTAAAAGGATGTATTTGTGTTTTCTTGATAAATATGAACCTTTGTCTATTTATTGGCAAAAATGATTGGGATTATTGATTTACCTTTGTTTTTATTTAAAATGATACTGAAGACACGTTTTGTTGTCATAATCGTACACCCACAATTGATCGTTTTCCACGCAAGCACTAAACGGAGAACCAAGACCAGTCACAGGCAAGCTTAGCCATTCTCCATCCACTGTCAGTATCACTATTCGGTGATATTCGCTTGATCACACAATTAACAGAGATCCGTCGACATCAACGCCACATACGAAAGGCTGATAGAGGATTTGGCCAATCGTCGCGTTGCATGATGTGAACGTGGTATGAAGCGTGCCATGATGGTCATACTTGAAAATTTTGTTAGACGCGTAAAGTGCTATGTATAGACTGCCTCTTGTGACCTGAATAGTATTTAGGAAGTGCTTGCGATAACCATCGATTTTGAATTCGCTCTGCTTCACAATACTTGTCCCGTCGTTCCCGGATTTAAAAATGCGAACCATTTTGGCACCGTCGTCTAACACATAGAATACATCACCCATTATGGATGCATCGCTTATGTCACCGTCCAATAGCTTGTGTGTTGAGCTTTGGTCTAGTTCTGCTATGTATAAACCGTTTTCTGCAGAGAGTACTATATGCGAACCAAGTTTTGTAATTGACCTGATATTACCAACTTGATCGTAGCGAATAGAGCGTAGTTTATTGCCGTCGAGAGAGTAAACACCGACTTCATTTGAATTCCAATCGGAAAACCACAGTTCGTCGTTTATTTTCACAAATTTTGGACAATCAAGAATCGACTTGATTTCAGTCTTTCGAAAAACGCTCATTTTGCTCATATCTTTCAAAGATTGATTTATCCAATCCAATTGTGGGTGTGCTTGCAAAATCTTTTGTTTGGATGCGGACCCAATCATATTCCCTGTTTGAACAACAGTCTCATCAAAGTCAAAGTCATATCTAGTGATGTATTGGTCGATTCCACAATCGGCTTTAGACCTCGATTCTAAATTTGTGCCCACAACACAATCTACTAGTTGAAACAAACTGGTACCCTTGGCGAAAGACGAAATAACATCGCTTAAAGCCACTTCGTTCTTTTGACAATACAGTTCCATTTCTAGTTCTTTTCGAAATGCTTCTTTTTTGGTGAATTCTTCCTCTTTGAATGATGCCAACTCTTGCTTAACTTTCTTGCAATCCTCGCGCGCCTTGCGAATGATTTCCTTACACTTTTGAATGAACTGAAATTAATTTTTCAATATTGCTATTGACACTTAATCATCCATATATGCAACGTTTGTTTTATCCCTTCATAAATTATTTTTTTATATATATTATTTGCATATACATGACATCAATACATACACACTTGTATACTATTGTGCAATGGTTCTGATAAGATCGATCAAGGGAATAACAAATATCTATGGATGTGGTCAATAGTCAAGTGCTCTATCTACATACACATTTATCAATGTCCTTTATTCTGTCGCAATGTTTCGTCAATGGTTTTTTTAGTAGTACGTGTAAGTTATTTTAAGTCCGCTCATTACTTTCTGTTTAGACAACAGACTGTCCTTTGAATAAAGAATAAATTAATAAAGAATCAGGACATTTATATGTTATAACGTTTTAGTATATATTGTATTGTATATGCACAGACATATTGAAGCTGTGCCTCGTCAAGGTTTCAGGTCTATCAACCATAAATTGTCAAAATGGCAGCACTTTATAATTAAAATCAAACTAGACCTCGTCGAGTTCGAAGGTAAAAATTTGTCGAAATCCCGGAAGTATGAACATAAACCATATCTGATGATTTCCCGCGTATTATGAAGTATTGCGAAAGACGTTGTTATGACGAATATGAAATAAAACAATGTGATGACAACTTTGAGAGATAGACGTGGGGAGAAAGGCGTTGTGAGAAAGACGTTGTGATAGTGACGTGAGAAAGTCATTATGACAAAGACGTTTCGAGAAAGACATTACGAGAAAGACGTTGTGAGAGAGACGTTGCTAAATAAACGTTGTGATAAATACATAGTGAGAAAGACGTTATAAGAAAGACGCGAGAAAGTTGTTGTGAGAAAGACGTTGTTGGGAAGCCATATTAGGGAGACGTTGTGAAAAAGGCGTTGTAAGAAAGACGTTGTGACAAAAACGTTGTGAGAATGACGTTGTAAGGACGAATATGCATAACACAGTTTGATAACAACGTTGTGAGAAGGACGATGTGGGAAAGGCGTAGTGAGAAAGACGTTGTGAGAAAGATGAGAAAGACATTGTAAGAAATACGTTGGGAGAAAGACGTTGTTTAAAATACGTTAGAAAGACATTGTGAAATATACATTGTGAGAAAGACATTGTGAGAAAGACGTAGTGAGAAAGATGTAATGAGAAAGACAAAGTAATATCACCTTCTATATTTGATGTAATGATTTAACAGAACTCATGCATATATCGTCGAATTATTTTGCGTTAATGATCTAGTGTAATGCATGTTTGTAAGATACTTAAAGTTTTATTTTTGATGGCGCGTCTTCTTTGATTAATTTACTGGCAGATTAGGTTAAGAAATGTAGAATCTGGTCCTCTCCTAAAACGATCGTCTTCTTATTTGATATTTTAAAGGTAAATTTTATATTATAAATACTGACCATTCTGCATCGACAAATTATTGAAGTTCACGTGGGATCCAAGGACGCTGACATACTTTGTTTAATAATTATTTTAGGCGATCTATTTGTCCAATCCGATGTTGTTAGTTCTATCAATATCACTCCGATAATATTTCTGTTGGAACAACAGTCTCTTCAAAGTCAAATATACATCCCGTAACATACACTGTGTTGCACTCAAAAATATACATGGATGAGATTGTGTCTTATTTATGACATCGACCCCGCTGATCATGAATCTAAACTTCAAAATGTTCTATCACGTCCAGTTTTTATGTAAAATCTATTTTTATTTTTGGCATCTTGACCACTTTTTATGTTCTGATTAAAACTTTTTTGATAATTTTCAAAATTACAATTTTCTGTTTAATCTTTGCATAATATATCCAGCAAAGAAGCTTAATCATCGAATAACATCTTAACATTGGAAAATATTAGTGATTCACATATAAATCTCAGATAAAAATAGTTTTTTTTCCCAAAATGATTCCTTATTCGAGTTTCAGTGAGTTTATGTCTGAATATCCCTAAAACGGTAATTGAACTGTTGAACAATAATTATGTTGGTCCATACTTTGGCAAATGTTCATATTGTTTTCATATTTTTGCACATGGACAGCAACCGGAAGTTCAAGCGATTGTTATGTTCAGGCCTACCACATATCGCATCGCAAAAAACATAGAAATTATTGCGAATTTTGACCAAATTCTATGGATAATGATACATTTATACAATATAAGGTATAACAGGCACTTGTAAAAATCGTTATATTGAAAACAAACTTAAAGCGTAAAGGTATGTGGTTCGCATGGATTTAAACGGGCCATGCGTTCCTTAAGATTATGAGCTTAAATGTTATTATCAACGAGGCAATATCACGATTTCTAGGTATTATCATGGATAATATTATTCAGACAATCGTAATAAGACTATAGTTTGCTCGATTGTTCAGAGAAAAATATTAACAATAATTTCAACAATAATTATTTTTGATGACCCTGCCTAGGGTGCCCATCTGTAAGAGAAGTTATCAGAAAATGATACTTTATATTTCTAGATAAAATATATATTTTATAGTAAATATAGGGTCAATTATTTAGGTAGAGCTCATTCCAGAATTTTTTGAAAATGTACATTATCTCAAATGCGAATTACAAAAAAGTATGACGTGATGAAATAAAATTCAGTGTCCATCATGCCAAAATCATATAAAAACACACTTAACCTTTCATGCATAATTATTGAGGTGCCATTTATTTTAACACAATGATATTTGTTAATTATCGTATATGTTTTACATCCAGATTATATTTTTTCCCAATCCCGAACTACACAAGATGAAACATACTATTGGTAAAGACAAAATAGTAACACTTAAATCGACGTGATTCTTTTGACATCGTAGTCCCATTTCTAGTTGCTTTTGGTACACTTTCATTTTGGAGAATTCATCTTCTGTGAAAGAGGCCAACTGTTGTTTCACCTTTTGCAAATCCTCGCGCACCTTGTGAATTATTTCCTCACAATTATGGTCGGCAGTCTTCTCTATGTCTTTTAATTTCTTCTTAAGACCCTCTACTTGTTAAGTTATATCAATTATAGAAATATCAAACAAATGAAATCCCAAAATATACTATATATTATTTTATTTTCAAGTCTTGGGCAAGGCGGAAGGATGTCTGAAGAACTGTTCGGTACTAACAGGAAAAATAAACCATCCATTACATATGTATATGATTCGTGTGTTTGAATATACATGTACATGTATCTGAATATGTTAAAAACTCCTCCAGTCATGGGCAAGGCGGAAGGACGCTTTGAGAACTGGCACGGGCACGTGACTGCCTTGCCCGTCGCTCCAGAGTTCCACCAACTGGGTCTCGCTGCTGAGCTAATGCGTGGTTTAGAAGATATCTCAGGAAGGTTAGTACTTAGACGGTTGATGTCGTTTAAGTTGTTTAAAGACGATAGTTGTACACGGTTGAGAATTGTCCCTCGAAGAAAGGTCCATATTAGGCATTAAACGTAGCTCCTGCGTTCCGGCGATCAGAAAGGTGTTATGAGCGTTTTTGAAAATAATTTATAGACACACGATTGGGCAGGGGTCAGTTGGTCGATTATTTGGAAAAAAAATATCTAAAACAAAAAAGAATCATTTCTGTGTTATTTTAAATAATTCATTATTATAAAAAACACACAAAATGCATCTAGTCTGAGATAGTTTTGTAGAAAGTGATTTTATGTGATTTCTTCAAAGGAAGCGGTTGAACAGTGTCAGAAAATAATAGTAAGGTCCGTTGAAATTCGTAAATTTTGTGCGTGGGTTTTAAAGGTGCTTGATAGAAATAGTCAGTTTCAAGAAAATCTGTCATTTGTTTATAACGGTTATCCTTGAACAACAAACATTCATACATTAGATAAATATAATAAATATGATCATTTATTTTTGTTGTTGTTACAGGAAGCACTGTTTCTTCGTGGACCTGTTCGTGCGTGTATCCAACGCCGTTGCAACGCAGATGTACGAGCGCCTTGGTTACACGGTGTACCGACAAGAGTGCTCGAGTATTATTCGGGCGAGGTCGATGAGGACGCCTTTGGTAGGTTTTAGATGATTAGGTGATAGATGTAGATAACCATGATATGAATAATACATTTGAACCTCGTTAACTCGAAGAAAGTGAAATTCACATCGAGTTATCCGTGAATTCGAGTTAACCGTTGGTTTCTTACAACTTCCTGTAATATATTAAAGAGGGGACTTTAAAGTCACCTCGAGTTATCCGGTAATCCGAGTATACCGTGCTCGAGTTAACGAGGTTCTACTATACTTTACCAGAGCACCGGATCGGAAGGACTGAATGCGAAGCCTTATTAATTAGTTAACCATTAAAGTTTACATAAATCATGTCCCAATGACCCCATAAAGGTGACTTGCTCGTTTAAATAGTCATACCTTATTGAACGGTTAACTTATTTGGTTGCTACGTGACGTTTCAATGTTCATATACGTAATTTATAATATACCGATAATTCTGATTAGATATTTAATATTATTTTGTAGTTGTTTTTGCCATAGCATCAGACCAATGGTTAACATTGTTCTTTTTTCAGACATGCGCAAAGCGCTTTCGGCGGATGAAAAAGGCGAATCGGTGATCCCTTTACCACATCCCGTGCGGCCCGAGGATTTGGAATGACCCTAACTGCAGGTTAGCGCTATATGTTAGGCCTATACGCCTATACGTTAGGCCTATAATCTTGTCAAAGGGCTCTGTTATGTGTAAATAAATGACATGGCTGCCGTGTAAACATCAGCATATTGCTGACATATTCCTTAATAAAATCATTATCGTTAATTGTTGAATGATTAATTCATAATATTTTAAGATATAAGATACAACTAAACTTACTTAAACGAACTTTATTAAGGAAATTTGATTATAAGATATATCTTTAAAACGATATTTTATACTTAGTTTGTTTCATAGATAGTGATAGGGCATCTTGCTTTAAGCTTCATTTTATATGTATATACACATTGACCTTGGTGATCTTAAATAAGAACAATCGCTGTATTTACGTCTTGATGTTCAATCTTTATTTGTTTGATTTTCAGGTGAACGCACGATTGAGCATCTTGGTCTCCTTCTCCTTCTTCTAGCCGCTTTGGGAATGAACTTCTTGGCTGTCTTTTACTGGCGAGACCTTGTCGATATATGTACTTTTCTTACCGCCACCCTTCTCGTTATACTTGTATTTAGATCATAACAATCGATTGATAAGTTGGTATCGAGTTTATCAATGCGAAACTCTAAATTAAAGATTCGACGTTAAGTGAAATGAAATAATCATGGACCAAGAAATAGTTACAAATTTAACGAATCATGCTATTTTTGTGCCAGATACTTGATTTTATTGTAGTCTACAGCTTATTGTTGGTTGCCTTTATACACGTTTGTTATTTCTATTTGTAATATTTCTGTAAAATTTGACAAAATCTTTTATTTCACACGTTGCTTTCTTATTTATAGTCATGCATTAACTATGTCGATAACGCTATCGTGTTTATGAAACCTTGAAGGCTGTTTTCATGTTTCAACGATCGTTTAGCTGATCGTGTTTTATTTGCGTTATGTTTCTCTGATGCTCCAAATCATGTTCACCTGCGAGAAAAATATGTTTAGTGTGCTTGAAAATAAATGAATAGACTATATCGTATCATGTTTTATTGTGCACAATTAATTTCATTGTATTTTGACATCAGTGTACTCCAAAGAAGAGACAAAGGGCCTCTAAAAGGCTAAATGTTTTGTTCCATCAGGTTTTATTTGCATAACATCAAAGCAATCTGTTCAGCTAATAAAAATGCGACAAATATAAAGGTGCATCTACTATATTTCAAGAAAGCCAAAAGCGTACAAATAATAACGTTCAAGATGATTAATACTCATATACAGCAGCTTTATCTTTCTACAGTGACAAATAGAATATATCAATTTAAAAAGTCATGCCTCAAAACACAACTGCATCCATTTTTATTTCCATAAAATAAAACTTTTGAATACAATTTGAATTTTTATTTTAGTGTACCGGCAATCACAAGCGCATTGAAGCTATATACATGATTAAAGTAACATTTATTATTTTATGATATATTCATTATAATATTGTGCAGTTTTTATATGAAATTCATATTTAAACAAAAAAAAAACAGACCCATAACATATTATGAGCAAGGATGTGTCTTAACAATAACAAGTTGAGATGGGTGACAATCATTTTAAAATAACCCGAGGATATCTTGAAGAATAATAACAAAATAAACCTAATCTCTAAATATAAACCCTTGTCTATTGATTGGCATCAATGATTGGTATCATCAATTTGCATTTGCTTTTATTTGAAATGATGCTGACGACACGTGTCGTTGGTAAAATCATAAACCCACAATTGATTGTTTTCCACGCAAGCACTAAAAGGACGTGCAAGGCCAGTCACTGGCAAGCTGAACCATTCTCCAGCCGCGGTCAGTATCACAACACGACTCTCTTCCTTGCCTCGCATTATAAGGAGTGATCCATCGACATCAACACCGCATAGAAGAGGACTATAAAGGCTCTGGCCAATCGTCGCGTTGCAGGATGTGAATGTCGTCAGGAGTGTGCCACCATGGTCATAGTTTAAGATTGTGTCGGGCCCATACATCGCTATGTACAAACTGTCTTTTGTGACTTGAATAGTATTGAGCTTGTATGCGTTATAATCCTTGATTGCAAATTTGCTTTGCTTAACAAGACTTTTCCTATCGTCGCTGGATTTAAAAATGCGAACCATTTTGGCGCCGTCATCTATCACATAGAAGACATCATCCATGATGGACACGTCGCATATTTCTCCGTCCCATAACTTGTGTGTGGTGTTTTGGTTCATTTCTGCTATGTATAAGCCGTTGTCTGCAGAAAGTACTATATGCGATTTCAATTTGGTAATTGACCGGATTTTGTCTACTTGATCGTATCGAATAGATCGTAGTTTAGTGCCGTCAAGAGAGTAAACTCCTATCTCGTTTGAATCCCAATCGGAAAACCACAGTTCGTCGTTTATTTTCTCAAATTTTGGACAATTTGGAATTGATTTGATTTCGGTCTTTCGAACGACGCTCATTTTGCTCATATCTTTCAATGATTGATTTATCCAACCCGATTGTGGGTGTGCTTGCAAAATATTTCGTTTGGATGCGGACCCAATCATATTCCCTGTTTGAACAACAGTCTCATCAAAGTCAAAGTCATATCCAGTGACGTATTGGTCAATTCTGCCATCTGATTTAGACCCAGATTCTAGATTTGTGCCCACACCACACTCTACTAGTTGAAGGAAACTGGTACCCTTGGCGAAAGACGAAATAGCATCGCTTAAAGCCACTTCGTTCTTTTGACAGTGCAGTCCCATTTCTAGTTCTTTTCGAAATACTTCCATTTTGGTGAATTCTTCTTTTTGAAAGATGCCAACTGTTGCTTCATCTTTTTGCAATCCTCACGCGCCTTGCGAATGATTTCCTCACACTTTTGATCGGCTCTCTTTTCCATTTCTTCAAATTTCTTCTTAAGGCGCTCTCCTTGTTCGGTTGTATCTTGCATTACCCGCTCCTTTTCTGCTATTACTTCATTTAGATTGTTTGCATTGTTATCTAGTGATTTGATTATCGTTTCCACAGCGTCATCAATTGTTTCTGCTTCGTGGGTCTTGTGCTCAGTTCCATTGCACAATAAGCAAATTACCTGTTTACAATCTTTGCAGTGCAACTTAACTAATTCGGTCGGATGTCTCTGACAATGTACATGCTTATCCAATACGATGTTGGGGCCGTCTGATACATTTTCAACAGTGTGGTGTTTGAGACCAGGAAATGCATTGTGTTGTTCATAGCATTCTGGGCAATAATGTTCCTTACAATCGTAACATCTCCATGTAGCGGTGTTCGTGTTACATTTATCACACTTTGTTTTACCAGTAGAGGCGCTATTTACGACCTGAACCAGCTCTGTTATGTTATTAACTAGTTGTATCTGATCCTTTTGGGTAACTGCTTTGCAGACTGGGCATTCAAGCTTAGGTGTTGAGGCGTTCCCTTCAATTGGTTTTATGTCATCGATGCATCGCTGACAAAACATGTGGAAGCATTTGAAGGCTTTTGGTTCTTTAAGATGAATAAGGCAAGATGGGCACCGTAGTTTCAATTCATCTTTCTTTTTGACGCTTGAAGTGGCCATATTTGTTTTTTTTTCTGAAAATTGAACGAAATAAAATTGTTATTTTAGATACACAAAACAATACTCATGATTTCATTTTTAAAAGCAAGATGTACTTACAATTTATAACAGGACATTATGTGTTTTATTTGAATCACGAATTTTATTTGAATACCGTAAAAATTTAGCTCTATTGTCATTTATCTTATGAATTCCAATGGATAAATTGGTAGAACTATTTAAAAACTTCAAATAGACTTGATGTGCCCGCAATCTCTTTTATATCTTAATTTAAGGATATAATTTATTATTGAAATTATTTTTTCTTTATCAGATGGGATTTGATATGCATATCTTAACTGGACGAGGATATTAAATCCTCAGTAAAGACATGAAAGAGGCGAGATTAGCAGGCCTGTGTATAGAACTGCCTGTAAACATATATAGTCCATTCTCATGTTACTTTGATTCAAACGGTATTTAAAACGGTCAAATAGAGCGCTCATATTAGTATGTTTCATTTCGGCATCGTATGTGTTATCACCTGTTTTTAAAATCTACTGCTTTCAATTATCATTCAAAAAGTGGTATTAGAATGTCAACAACAAAATGGCTCATGTCAATAAGTTTTCAAAATTGACAATAAGGATCAACTATTCAAAAACCTATGCGTTCGACAATAAGTGCGGAATGTCCTTTACTGAGGAGATAAGTCGAAACATACACAAGTATAAATAACATATTGCGTACAAACCATAATATATCACATATGTGATGACATATAATTTATTCCCGAATCATTGAACCCGAAATAAGTATAGTTTTTTATCAATGCTTAAGATAATTCATATAGGTAATAAAAGGGTTGTATGCGTGTCAGTGTTATAGGTGGACATGTAAATTGTCAAAATAGTCTCCAAATATTTTAGGTTTGATAAATGCATTAAAGAGAAGTTCTAGAGGGATTTAACTTATTAGATAGTTATCTATTGATAGTTTATGAGACTGTTATGGTTTCTACCTAAATCGATTACCTGGTATAAATAAAGACTGTTAAGGTGGACTGTGGAGGCAGCCTGCACACCGATTTTTTAATAGTGCTACTTTGTGACATAGACTAGTTGGTATGTGGCGACTTCAAAATAATTCTACATGTTTGTACTTTTAAGCAACGTTAAACATTTTAAATGCTTATATGCAAAAGGGTAAAATAATTCCAAAAACCACATGGTAATGATCGATAATTAGAACTGAATCGGATTATTTTGAAAATACATACCAATGTTATGCCACTTATAAATGTATAAATCTAATCTATCAATGGTTAGGTAGCATCCAAAAAATATATAAGTGTATAACGGGTCCATTTATTCGGAAAAAAGTCAACATATAAAAATAGAAGCGTAATGTTCCAATTCGGTTTTAAATAAATACTAATGTTATGTACTTTTAACCGTATATATATTATTTCTAATTAATGCTTATTCAACCTTCAAAAATGATATATAGGTATTAAGGTTGATTGGTCCAATATTTCGAAAATAAAGTTTACATATAGATATTAGTTCTACGAGTGCAAATTCTATAAAATTGTCATATTATCAATGAAACGTGTTTGTGTTATGATTTGATAATTGAGCTGATAATTATGCTACCTACCTTAATATTTGTCGGTCGACAGATACAAACGAACTTCACAAAAGAAGTTAATGTTTCAATACTGCTATTGACACTTAATCATGTAAATATGCAACGTTTGCTTTATCCCTTCATAATGTATTTTGAATTAATATTATTTGCTTATTCATAACACCAACACACACCCACTTATATATTATTCTGCAATGTTTCTGATAAATTCGATCAAGTGAATAATCTATGGATTTGGTCAATAGTCAAGTGCATTATCTGCATACACATTGATTAATGCCCTTCATTTTTGTCCTAATGTTTCGTCAATGGTTTAAGTAGTTACGTGTAAGTTATTTTTAATCCACTTATTACTTTCTCTTTAGGCGGATTTGTTTTTCTTTTGAATAAAGAATAAACGAATAAAGAATCAGGATGGTTTATAAGTTGTGAACATGTATAATAGCATTGCCCTGAAGTTTAAGTGTACAATGCATTTTTTGTGCATACATATATTGAAACTGTGCCTTGTCAAGTTTGTTTAGGTCGATCAATCATAAATTGTCGAAATCCCAGCACTTTATGAATAAAATCAAACAAGACCTCGTCGAGTTCGAAGGTAAAAAGAGAAAACGTTGTGAAATATACATTGTTAGAAAGACGCTGTGAGAAAGACGTTGTGAGAAAGATGATATACGGAAGACAAAGCAACTTCACTTTCATTTTTTAAATGTAATGATGTAAAAAACTGAGGCATTTATTGTCGAATTAATTTGTATTGATGATCTAGTGTAACGTATGGATGTAAGATACTAAAAGTAGTATTATTTTTGATGGCGCGTCTTCTATACTTAATTTACTGGCAGATTAGCCTAATAAATGTAGAATCTGGTCCCCTCCTTAAATGTTCGTTTTCTAATTTTATATTTTGTATTTACAAACTATATTATATAAGTACTGACCATTCTGCATCGAAGAATTATTGAAGTTCACGTGGGATCCAATGTCGCTGACCTCGATTGTTGATAATTTCGTTAGGCGATCTATTTGCCCAATCCGACGGGTTTATTTCTTTCGATATCGCTTCAATAAGACTACTTATTTTAGCGTGATTAGTGGTCTGGGTTTGGCCGTAGAGCTCGTGGTCTAGAGGATATATCCGAAAGGTTGGTACGTAGAATGTTGATTTCATGTGACTTGTTTAAAGACAATAGCCTTTAAATGTCAGGGGTGCATTTGGGCTGCGTAGCAAAACGGCAACGGGTGCAATGACGGGCGCACTGTTTTCCCTTCGGGCGCACTTTTAAAAATGGCTGCGCCCGACTTTTCACATTTTCTTTATATTTTTTGAAATATTTGTTTACTTGGTCAATTAGTATTTTTGTCTCTTTAGTTTACTATGCAGAATGGCCAGCGTCAGAGAAATTCAGTGGATTTCGCAATCGATTTTTTAAATGCGGGAAATCAGGGAATCTCGCCTTTTCTCAGGAAAAAATCAAATTTATATGAATTATTAGTTAGATTTTTTTATGATTTCCTAGAAAATGTTCGCTATAAAACGATTCCTGAGAAAATTCTTGCGCCTTCGGCGCTCTAATATTTAATAACTATAGCTATGATTTAATATATACAGAAACTGTTCGTGCTTGATTTGTGTTTTTTTCTTTGATGCTCAAAATCATATTCACATGCGAGAAAAATAAATTTGTGTGCTTGAAAATAAATGAATCAATTACTCGTATAGTGTTTTCTTTCGTTCAAAGTTAATTTCATTGTATTTTGAAATCAGTGTACTCCAAAGAGCCTTTTAATATTTTGTCCGTCAAGTTTTATTTGCCTAACGTCACATCAATATGTTCAAGTAATATTTCAAGCGACAACTATGATAATATTTAAGCCTATATATAAATGTCAAGAAAGCCAAAAGCGTACAAAAAAACGAAGGTGATTAATACTCTTATACAACAGCTTTATCTCTCTGCAATAAGACATGGAATATATGCATTCAAAAGCTATGTTTCAAAATACAACTGCATTCATTTTTATTGAACGAAAATTAAACTTCTGTAAGTAACCATCCGAAATAATATTTTGATGTTCAGGCAATCAAGCAAATCAAAAATATCTAATTGATTAATGCAACATCATTTATTTTGTTTATTTTGCAGTAGATAATACAAGACTATATTCAAATAGGGTCAACGAAATCTAGGAACGCACATGTCGCTGACCGCTAATTAGGTGTGAATCAGCTATGTAGATGATTATTTAGAAAAAAATACATATGTTATGCAGCATTTAACCATATTAATTCAATTTATAACAATAGTAGCTTAACCTTAAAATTGATGTAAAGGTGTAATGGGTCCAATTACTCGAGAATTAAGTCTGTCATATATATGCCAGCGTAAAAGTTCCAATTTGATTTAAATATGTACCTATGTTATTCAACTTAATCCATATATATATTCAATTCCTTATCAATGGTTACTTAGCCTTCAAAAATAATATATAGGTAGTGCAGGCTCAATTATTCTGCAATTAAGTCTACATATAAATTTCCAAGCAAAAATGTTCCAATTTTGCATTTACTGCAGGTAAATTCTTGACACTTGATGTTTTATTTAATGCATGTAACTAGGGTAACATAAGATTAACAGATAACGAAACTTATTCAACTAATGATTGGATGATAAAGTACATATTTATGCCACCTACCTTACTATTTGTCGGTCGAAACTACGTATGAACTGAAGTTAATTTTTCAATATTGCTATTGACACTTAATCATCCATATGTGCAACGTTTGTTTTATAGCTTTATAATGTATTTTGTATCTTTGTATTTGCCTATTCATAGCATCAACACATACACACTTATATACTATTGTGCAATGGTTCTGATAAGATCGATCAAGTGAATAGCAAATATCTATGGATTTGGTCAATAGTCAAGTACACTATCTACATACACATTTATTAATGTCCTTTATTCTGTCGCAATGTTTCGTCAATGGTTTAAGTAGTTACGTGTAAGCTATTTTAAGTCCGCTCATTACTTTCTGTTTAGACAACGAATAAAGAATAAATGAATAAAGAATCAGGACATTTATATGTTATGACGTTTTAGTATACATTGTATTGTATATACACAAATATATTGAAGCTGTGCTTCGTCAAGGTTTCAGGTCTATCAACCATAAATTGTCGAAATGGCAGCACTTTATGATTAAAGTCAAGCTAGAACTCGTCGAGTTCGAAGGTAAAAAAATTGTCGAAATCACGGAAGCATGAGCATAAACCATATCTGATGATTTCCCGCGTATTATGAAGTATTGCGAAAGACTTTCATAGGACGAATATTAAATAAAACAATGTGATGGCAACTTTGTGAGAAAGACGTGGGGAGAAAGGCGTTGTGAGAAAGACGTGATAATGACGTGAGAAAGTCATTATGACAAAGACGTTTCGAGAAATACATTACGAGAAAGACGTTGTGAGAGAGACGTTGTTAAATAAACGTTGTGATAAATACATTGTGAGAAAGACGTTATAAGAAAGACATTAGAAAGACGTTATAAGAAAAACGTGAGAAAGTTGTTGTGAGAAAGACGTTGTTGGGAAGCTATTATTAGGGAGACGTTGTGAAAAAAGCGTTGTAAGAAAGACGTTGTGAGAAAAACGTTGTGAGAAAGGCGAATATGCATAACACAGTTTGATAACAACGTTGTGAGAAGGACGATGAGGGAAAGGCGTAGTGAGAAAGACGTTGTGAGAAAGATGAGAAAGACATTGTAAGAAAGACGTTGGGAGAAATACATTGTTTAAAATACGTGAGAAAGAAATTGTGAAATATACTTTGTGAGAAAGACATTGTGAGAAAGACGTAGTGAGAAAGATGTCATGAGAAATGCAAAGTAATATCACCTTCTATTTTTAATGTAATGTTTTAACAGAACTCATGCATATATCGTCGAATTATTTTGCATTAATGATCTAGTGTAATGCATGTTTGTGAGATACTTAAAGTTTTATCTTTGATGGCGCGTCTCCTTTGATTAATTTACTGGCAAATTTGGTTGAGAAATGTAGAATCTGGTACTCTCCTAAAACTATCGTCTTCTTATTTGATATTTTTAAGGTAAATTTTATTTTATAAATACTGACCATTCTGCATCCACGAATTATTGAAGTTCACGTGGGATCCAAGGACGCTGACATACTTTGTTTAATAATTATTTTAGGCGATCTATTTGTCCAATCCGATGTTGTTAGTTCTATCAATATCACTTCCATAATATTTCTGTTGGAACAACCGTCTCTTCAAAGTCAAATATCCATCCCGTAACATACACTGTGTTACACTCAAAAATATACATGGATGAAATTGTGTCTAATTTATGACATCGACCCCGCTGATCACGAATCTGAACTTCAAAATGTTCTATCACCTCCAGTTTTCTGTAAAATCGATTTTTATTTTTGGCATCTTGACCAATTTTTATGGTTCTGATTAAAATGTTTTTTGATAATTTTTCAAAATTACAATTTTCTGTTTAATCTTTGCATAATATATCCAGCAAAGAAGCTTTAACATCGAATAACATCTTAACATTAGAAAATATTAGTGATTCACATATAAATCTCGGATATTTTTTTTCCTAAAATGATTCCTTATTCGAGTTTCAGTGAGTTTATGTCTGAATATCCCTAAAACATTTATTGAACTGTTGAATAATAATTATGTTGGTTTATACTTTTGCAAATGTTCATATTGTTTTCATAATTTTGCGAATGGACAGAAACCGGAAGTTCAAGCGATTGTAATAATTAGGCCTACATCATTTCGCATCGCAAACAAACATAGAAATTATTGCGAATTTTGACTTAAATCTATTGATAATGCTACATTTATACAATATGAGGTATAACAGGCACTTGTAAAAATCGTTATATTGAAAAAAACTTAAAGCATAAAGGTATGTGGTTCGCATGGATTTAAACGGTCCGCGCGTTCCTTAAGATTATGAGCTTAAATGTTATTATCAACGTGGCAATATCACGATTTCTAGGTTTTATCATGGATAATATTATTCGGACTATCGTAATAAGACTATAGTTTGCTCGATTGTTCAGAGAAAATATTAAAATATTTTTAACAATAATTATTTTTGATGACCCTGCCTAGGGAGCCCATCTGTAAGAGAAGTTATCAGAAAATGATACTTTATATTTCTAGATAAAATATATATTTTATAGTCAATGTAGTGGTCAATTATTTAGGTAGAGCTCATTCCAGAATTTTTAGAATCAATGTATTTGAAATATTGACCAACATTTCGACAAAAATAGAGAACAATATGCATTATCTCAAATGCGGATTACAGAAAAATTGTGACGTGATGAAATAAAATGAACTTCGGATTCGTGTTCAGCATGCCAAAATCATATAAAAACACACTTCACCTTTCATGTATAATTATTGAGGTGCCGTTTTTCAACACAATGATATTTGTTAATTGTATCAGATAGTCGAAAAAAAACGCCTGGTCGTATACGCGCACTTTTATTTTAAATGCGGTTACTGAAATACAGCAACAATAAGTAATATAAGAATATATGACATACGCCATAATCCATAAACACATTTCAGAATGCTTAATTCAGTTCATTTCTAGAAATCATAGTCTATATGTGACGCTATCATGTGACGACAATAACTTCACTTCTCAATATATTATATGCATTTACGCTATATTTTCTCATGAACTCATTCATTTTTAGTAAATCAGATTTACTTCCATAATTAATGTATTGTATATCTGATGCCACTCTCTATTAATATACATTATAATATCACGTCTTTTAACACAATGATATTTGTTAATTGTATCGGATAGTCGGAAGAAAACGCCTGGTCGTATACGCGCACTTTTATTTCAAATGCGGTTACTGAAATACAGCAACAATAAGTAATATAAGAATATTTGGCATACGCCATAATCCATAAACACATTTCAGAATGCTTAATCCAGTTCATTTCTAGAAATCATAGTCTATATGTGACGCTATCATGTGACGACAATACCTTCACTTCTCAATATATCATATGCATTTACGCTATATTTTCTCATGAACTCATTCATTTTTTTAGTAAATCAGATTTACTTCCATAATTAATGTATTGTATATCTGACGCCACTCTCTATTAATATACATTATAATATCACAAGTTTATGTGTAAATACTGGTGATAATAGTGAAATAATTTTATTCGCAATAAATATACATGTATGCCAATTAGGTCATATTATGCCAATTTGCATATATGGGGCAACTGTACTGTTGCTTAAAACATCCGATTAAATGCTATCAAGTCAACTATACTGTTGCCTACAACATCCAATTAAACGTTATCGGGGCAACTTTACTGTTGCGTATAACATCCAAGTAAACGGTACCGTTTGATATACTAAACTTTACACATATTTAAGTTGAGCAATATTGAAATTTTACCATTTATGAAAGCGTTATTGGCTTACCGATATTGTGACGGGTTATTGATTTATCCGTGAATCTATCCGACGATTATGATGTGTGATGTGTTTCAAGTTATGTATGAACGGGAAAATAAGATGCTTTACGTCTAAATACATCTTATTAGCCCGTTCTGAATATATTTGCAAAATAGGAAAAACTCCCTTTTTGTTAATCGCCGTAATTTATGAATTACGCTCCATGAGCAAAATCAACGTAATTGAACAATATTGATATTGTGATCACATTTATTATTTGTTGGACACCCTCTTTTTCAAGGGTTATCACACCATCTTTTTCAAAGGTTATCACACCTTCTTTTTCAAAGGTTATCACACCTTCCTTTTTAAATGTTATCACACCTTCTTTTTCAAAGGTTATCACGCCTTCTTTTTCAAAGGTTATCACGCCTTCTTTTTCAAAGTTTTTTTCATATTTCCCTTAGTATAGTCAGTGGTAACCCTCTTTTTCAAGGGTTTACATACCTTCTTTTTCAAAGGTTTTTCACATTTTTTATCCTCATTTTTCAGAGGCTTCTCACATTTTTTATCTGTTACTATTCAATTACGTACGGCTTCTTACTAGTCACTGTGCGCACACTGTCGCATCATACATTTTACATATAAATATATTCTCTTGTTATTATCCGGAAAACACCGAACATTCATGAACACTGTCATAGCAACAATACATGTATACCGTCTTTTCCATAAATAGGTTTTCAGACAATTTACGGAGTTTTACGAAGTCAGTAAAAATGCTCAAGAAAAATATGTGTCACATTGAACAAAGAGTAGATTAAAGAATTCCGTTAAACTTAGCCCAAAATATGCCTTTTAACTTGTGGTCATCTTACTGGTATGTGAGCGCGACATTCTAAATTTGAATTTCTAAATGCATTGCAATCACCATTAAAGACTATGCAATAATGTACAAGTTTATGTTTGAGCTACATCTCTAGCTTTTTGTCAAATGACAGTTTCCTTTATCAGCTTTTACAACCGCGAGAGGTTTATGACTTGAATATATAAAGTGTTATATTTACTACTAGTAGATACTTAATGCAAGAGACGTTTAAATATCGCATGAACACGTATGACTCATGGTAAACATACAACAAATAGATATTTTAGATTCAATGCGTATCCCATTTATAGGCCAATGTAAATTCAGTAAAATGTAGAACATGCACACATTTAACTCAGATAATAAACGTTAAACACTTTATACAACTGAGAAAACTGACAAATAAGCATTAATGGCACATTGAAGTTCTAAGTCGGGTTGTTTAGACTGCGAGCCGGACACCCAACCCTAACTCCACATGGGAGCGGGAGCTGTGATTTTCCCAATGCTCACGACCAGCCATAGCTGACAGGAGTTTACTCTCCTACTTGTTACTTTGAATTTCGACTTAGTTATTTCAATTTGTATGTGTATATTTGTTTTTTAGCATACACATACATGATTGTAGTGTTGTAACAGTTCAGTAATTATTTGTATAGTCACAATTATTAAAAATCACAAAACATTCAAATTACAAAGGCAACAGTTCAATAAGCTGCTGCCAGGTTTTGATTTAAAAAAAAATATATATTGATTTAAGCGTTGTATATGTATCTAGGGATACAAAAGACGATAACTTTTGGGGATCGATAGTTTGAACATTTTGCATAGATCTTCGAAAGTTCACTGATTAGGCAACATTAAGTTATTTTTTGGTGCAAAAGGACATTTTGGATATCACTATGTGTGCTTATTTTATATGCGCTATACAAATAAGAAACTATGAGTAGATGGAGACAATGTAAAGTAAATCTTAGCAACCCTAGATATGACTTGAATATAATAAAGACATAGATGGATAGCGTAATATATTTTTGATTCAAATTTGACATCGGAATCTGCAAGTTTACAAGGTTTCATGTCTACCAAGATAACAGTATCCCATGGTTTCAGAAAACACTGATCTTATGCTTATTGGCCTTTTGTGAATTAAGAATTATGACGCTCCTTGTTGATATGCTAGTAGGTGGACAAGACACCAAGGGTTAGGAGCCTAGCCCTATGGACCAAGGTCTTGTTTCACGACTGTGTATCAGATAAGTTGTCGCTAATGCAAAGGCTAGGTAGGAATTCATCAAGAACAGTTTGAAATTAAACATTGGTATAAATGTTAAACTTTCAAAGGCAACTACACCAATGGCAGCATTATAGAAGAAGTGTAGTTTTGCTTAAGGCATCTGTAATTCAAATTAGGTTCCAAGAATGTCACTAAAATTCACATATGTAAACGGTTTGTTGAATTAGCAATATACAGGCGAAATGTGGCATACATCACGAGCATAAACACAGTTAAGAGTTGTTAAGGTATAAACAACAGACTTTCTACCGATATATAAAACAGTAAGACAATTAGCGTCATGCATTTGGCAAGTTCCCTTTAGCTGTAAACCTGCTGATTGGTGGACAGTACATATGACATCGGCACGGAGAGCACAATTTAACTATTGTCGCGACAATGATATATATAAATCACTTTGTTTCTTTAGAATCCATGGTTGTTATGTTTATCTTGTCACAACAGCAATACAGCCAATTAAATGGAATTCGGAATATGAGAGCATTCAAAGACTTTTAGCAAGATGACGACACTGATGTTGAGAAGTTCTTACGCTGTGTCTTTTTAATACCAGAGTGTTTACACGTTGGTATTATATGGGTTTAGTCGTTTCATCGTGGTGCTATGTGTGCTTTATAGAAATGGCTATGTATACAAACAATTTTGTTAACTTGGGATATATAAGAAACTGCAAGAGTGCAGTCTCCTTCAAGAGTGTACTGTGGATAGACGTTTTATTTAAGCTTCAAAGCGAAATCTGAAACAAATGCTTGGCGGGCTAAAATAGCTACGTATGCACAAATCACAGAGTTGTGAAATAGCTTTTGATGGATGATTTGTTTTGGATTTTCAAGCAAGTAGGCAGTCAGTGGCTAGATGACTCATGAGTCCTCAATGCCGTGTAACATGCAGCATGATAATTTTATGCATGAGTTTTGTTAATGAGGCAAACCTTCATGTATAAAGGCATGCATTTTAGTGTAAGGACCTCAGTTTCAACCATAAATAAAGTATCTACGTTTATTAAAATACAAAGTATACTGGTATATCATACTAGATTTAAAATGTTTGAAGAACACTCTTCAAATACTGGAATAAAATTCATGAATACATTATTCTGGTATTGTAAGTGCCCTTGGCCTTGTTATTATTTCGATAGACAGTGCAAAAACCTTTACAGCTTTATGAAAGCTAATGATAATGTGATGAAAAATAATGAACTCAAATTAAGGCGTTGCTTAAGCAACATTGCCTTTGAGTTTTTGAGGCCTATTAATGGACTTGTAATTTGCATAGTTAATATATGAATAAATAATTTAGTTTATTATATATTGATATTATTGAATCCCTTAATATCGTAACTGTATCGGATAGTCGGAAGAAAACGCCTGGTCGTATACGCGCACTTTTATTTCAAATGTGGTTACATAGATACAGCAACAATAAGTAATATAAGAATATATGACATACGCCATAATCCATAAACACATTTCAGAATGCTTAATCCAGTTCATTTCTAGAAATCATAGTCTATATGTGACGCTATCATGTGACGACAATAACTTCACTACTCAATATATTATATGCATTTACGCTATATTTTCTCACGAACTCATTCATTTTTTAGGAAATCAGATTTACTTCCATAATTAATGTATTGTATATCTGACGCCACTCTCTATTAATATACATTATAATATCACAAGTTTATGTGTAAATACTGGTGATAATAGTGAAATAATTTTATTCGCAATAAATATACATGTATGCCATTAGGTCATATTATGCCAATTTGCATATATGGGGCAACTGTACTGTTGCTTAAAACATCCGATTAAATGCTATCAGGGCAACTATACTGTTGCCTTCAACATCCAATTAAACGTTATCGGGGCAACTTAACTGTTGCGCATAGCATCCAATTAAACGGTACCGTTTGATATACTAAACTTTACACATATTTAAGTTGAGCAATATTGAAATTTTACCATTTATGAAAGCATTATTGGCTTACCGATATTGTGACGGGTTATTGATTTAGCCGTGAATCTATCCGACGATTATGATGTGTGGTGCGTTTCAAGTTATGTATGAACGGACAAATAAGATGCTTTACGTCTAAATACATCTTATTAGCCCGTTCTGAATATATTTGCAAAATAGGAAAAACTCCCTTTTTGTTAATCGCCGTAATTTATGAATTACGCTCCATGACCGAAATCCACGTAATTGAACAATATTTATATTGTGATCACATTTATGATTTGTTGGACACCCTCTTTTTCAAGGGTTATCACACCATCTTTTTCAAAGGTTATCACACCTTCCTTTTCAAATGTTATCACACCTTCTTTTTCAAAGGTTATCACACCTTCTTTTTCAAAGTTTTTTTCATATTTCCCTTAGTAAAGTCAAGGGTAACCCTCTTTTTCAAGGGTTTACATACATTCTTTTACAAAGGTTTCTCACATTTTTATCCTCATTTTTCAGAGGCTTCTCACATTTTTTATCTGTTACTATTCAATTACGTACGGCTAGTCACTGTGCTCACAGTGTCGCATCATACATTTTGCATATAGATATATTCTCTTATAATTATCCGGAAAACACCGAACATTCATGAACACTGTCATAGCAACAATACATGTATACCGTCTTTTCCATAAATAGGTTTTCAGACAATTTACGGAGTTTTAAGAAGTCAGTGCAAATGCTCAAGAAAAATATGTGTCACATTGAACAAAGAGCATACTAAAGAATTCCGTTAAAGTTAGCTCAAAATATGCCTTTTAAATTATATATATACGTTGTTTTGCACGAAACCTCAATTTAGGATATAGGCGCTTGCACTGCTATTTTTGTTATCCAATTAGTTAACCGACAACACCCACTGTTGAAAGGCACGACAGATCCAGGATAGAAATGAAAAATATATGGTTGTGTTTAAAAAGCAACAACATGAAAAATCTAGGTCGCGCGGTTCTTACTTTAATTATCTTATATGTTTTACATCCAGATTATATTTTGTCCCGATCCCGACCTACACGAGCTGAAGTATACTGTTGGTAAAAGACAAAATAGTAACACTTAAATCGACGTGATTCTTTACACATCGTAGATCCATTTCTAGATGTGTTTGGTACACTTTCATTTTAGAGAATTTATCTTCTGTGAAAGAGGCCAAATGTTGCTTCACCTTTTGCAATCCCCGCTCACCTTGCGAATTATTTCCTTACAATTATGATCGGCATTCCTCTCCATGTCTTTGAATATCTTCTGAAGACGCACTCCGGTTCGGTTATAACAATTATGGAAATATCAAACTAATGAAATACCGAAATATAGTTATATAATATTTTGTCAAGCCATGGGCAAAGCGGAAAGACGCCTGAAGAACTGCTCTGTCTATCCGTTGCTAACAGGAAATTGAGCTATCAATTACACACATGTATATATTATTAGTGTGTTTTTGAATATACATGTACATTTATCTAAATATTGTATAAACCTTTCCAGTTATGGGCAAAGCGGAAGGACGCCTGAAGAACTGCCCTGCCCGTCTGTCGCAAACTTGATCCATCTAACTCTCATATGCTGATGTTTACATATTTGTTTCATATTTATTAATACATATGTATTTCTTCCAGTTATGGGCAAGGCGGAAGGACGCCTAGAGAACTGGCACGGGCACGTGACGGCCTTGACTGTAGCTGCAGAACTTATGAGCGGTTTAGAGGATATCTCGGAAAGGTCGGTAAATGATAGTGAGGATATGTTCTCATAATCTCAAAATTTCAAAATATCAAATAATTGTTTTTGGTGAGCCATGTCTCAGCGACTTGGTTTGGCCTCAGAACTCATGCGCTGTTTAGAGGATATCTCGAAAAGGTTAGTACAGTTTAAGTGTATTTTCATGGGACTAAATACAATAGTTAAGGAGGGTTAATAATTGTCCTTCGAAGAAAGGTCGATATTAGGCCTTGACCGTGGCGATAGGTGCTGGCAACACAGCTTATGAAGGGTCTAGATGATATCTCAAAAAGGTTAGTACTGTATAGTAAAAGGATATTTCCATGTGACTTGTTTGAAGACAATAGTTGAAAAAGGTTGAGAATTGTGCCTAGAAGAAATGTCTATATTAGGCCTTGATCGTGGTGATTAGGTCTCGCTTCAGAGCTCAAGGCGGGTCTAGAGGACACCTCAGAAAGGTTTGTACGTTTTTCTTGATATTTTGTTATGGTAGGGGCGAGAACAAATAAAGGTTTAGAGGATATCACGGAAAGGTTTGTGTGGAAAATGTCGTATTTTATATTTTTCTGGGTTGTCAAAGATATATAGTCGGGTTGAAAAATATGTTTAGAAGCCATCTCAGAAAGGTTTGTGCGGAATATAAATATATGACTTTTGTTCGGTTTTCAAAGTTATATAGTTGGGTCAACAAATCATAGGTTTTTATGAATGTATGTTGTTAAAGCAGTAATGACCTTCAAAGGTAACTATACACTTTATACACTGTAAACGGCCCAATGCAATGATTTGCCATTTGATAAAATTAACACGTTGATACATATAAGAGTAAAAAGCGCTATATCTGATTCCAATTTGTTTGTGTTGTCACAGGAAGCACTGTTTCTTCGTGGACCTGTTCGTGCGCGTGTCCAACGCCGTTGCCACGCAGATGTACGAGCGCCTTGGTTACACAGTGTATCGAAGGGTGCTCGAGTATTATTCGGGAGAGGTCGATGAGGACGCCTTTGGTACGTTGATTAATTTGAATAAATTAGGCATTCCAGTTGCCTAAAATCAGTTGGATTATTTCAAACCTAGTTTAAACTAGATTCAACTTTTTTCATAGAAATTTAGACGATCTCAACTGGAACCAAATGTAAATAATACTCAAAATAAACAGTACCTCAAATACTCTAATTATCTAAGTATCTAATTATTAGAGTGAAGGTCCATATCTTGGTTTAACGTATTATATGTTGCTTCGCTCGGACATGTTTTTGAATTGAGTATTGAGTAAAGTACCTATGTACCGTGTTCTATAAACAACCTTTTTCAAGATTTTATAAAATATTAAATATTTCACTTTATCTGTAATCACACTTGTTATAATGAAAAAAAAATGAGTCTATAGTCTACACAGTCCATATATATAAACCTCAACCATTTATGTTCAGGAGGAAAGGTTGCACATAGTTGTGCTCTATGATCACCTTATCCATCTAGTCGTTTCATCAAGGTCGTTTGAATCTTGATACTTAATTGAATGGTTGAACCATTGGTCTGTTACCTTTAAATGTCATACATTGTTTATAAAGAAATATATGACTGTTTAATATTATTTATTGCCTCAGAACCATGCAATTAACATACATTACTCTTCTTTTCAGACATGCGCAAAGCGCTTTCGGCGGATGAAAAGGGCGAATCGGTGATCCCTTTACCACATCCCGTGCGGCCCGAGGATTTGGAATGAACCTAACTGCAGGTTAGCGCTAGGCTGACATTCTTGACAAAGGGTTATATTATGTGTATATCAATTAAATGGCTGATGTGTTGACAGCAACAAATAGCCCATATATATCTTATATCGATAGAGCATCAGACTCGTAATCATAAGGTCATGGGTTCGAATCCTAACTCATACACACAAGTGTTATAATGATACTATTATAAACAAAAATTATAATATTTCATTCGGAAATTGTTTGAATGATTTGATTTTTGTTTGATTTGGCGGCTTCACTGATTTATAAGTAGCGGGACATTCGTGCCCCCACGGACACATTTCTAGTTTGCCATGTCATTGCGGGCGATAATATTATATTTTTATTTATATCGACAATCAGGGTAGATTATGAAATTTTACGCCTATAAATAAACTTTGATAAGAAAATTATTTATGTGAAATCAATTATTTGAATATTAATTCATGTTTATATTGTTTTATCATAGAAATTTGATTTCGGAAGTGCAATAGGAAAGTAGTGCGGGTGCAATACACACAAATATTGCATCATAGCCCATCCTTATCATTTCTTTAAGTTATACACCCTGACCATGTAACAAAACTCTATAAAGTAATTTTGATTATAAGATAACTTTATAACGAAAATTTGGTGTTTTATAAATAGAGAAAGGGTCTTTTACCTTTATTTTATATGTATATACACATTGACCTGGGTGATCTAGGACAATTGCTGTATTTATGTCTTGATATTTAATCTTTATTTGTTTGATTTTCAGGTGAACGCACGATTGAGCATCTTGGCCTCCTTTTCCTTCTTCTAGCCGCTTTGGGAATGAACTTCTTGGCTGTCTTTTACTGGCGAGACCTTGTCGACATCTGTACATTTCTTACAGCGACCCTTCTCGTTATACTTGTATTTAGATCATAACAATCGATTGATTAGTTGGTATAGAGTTTATCAATGCGGAATGCTCAATTATAGATTTGTTGTTAAGTGAAAGTCCGAAATTGAAATTAATTCTACATCGATTAAGAAAAAGCTACAAATTTAACGAATCAAACATTCTTTGTGCCAGATACTTGATTTTGTTGCAGTCTGGTTATTTTGGGTTGCCTTGAGATTATACATGTTGTTTATGCATATTTGTACTGTTTCTGTAAAACAATAAGACAAACCTTTATTTCACTCGTTGCCTATGGGTACCTTTTCTTATTTATTCATTACATATATTGATACAGTCTTACCCACTTATCTCGTACCCGTATATCTCGTCCCCCGCCTATTTCGTCACGGTTTCGAATCCTCACCCCAACTTACATTTGCTATTTTGAACACCGATATCTCGTCACCCGGCTATCTCGTCATTTTGAGCTCGGTCCGAGCACTGACGAGATAAGCGGTTAAGACTGTAACGTGGTTTTTATTTACGCTATATATCTTTGATGCTCAAATTTATGTTCACCTGCGAGAGAAATATATTTTGTGTGCTTGAAAATAAATGAATGAATTTATCGTTTAGTGTTTTTTTTCGTTCAAACGTTAATTTCATTGTGTTTTGAAATCAGTGTACTCCAAAGATTGGACAAAGAACCTTTTATTATTTTGACTCCATCAGGTTTTATTTGCATAACATCACAGCAATATGTTCAGATAATACGAATGCGACAAGTATAACAATATTTAAGCGTATATATTATATTTCAAGAAAGCCAAAAGCGTACAAATAAAATGATTGTGATTATACTCTTATACAACAGATTTAACTTTCTACAATAACACATAGAATATATCAATTTAAAAAGTCATGCTTCAAAATACAACTACATTCATTTTTATTTCCAGAAAATAAAACTTCTGAATATAATTACGTGACATACCGTAATTTTCCGCGTATAATACGCTTTTTTTCTTCGAAAATTAGGCCTAAAGTCAGGTTGCTTATTTCATGCGGAGACATCGGTCATGAATATTATATGCTATATCCATTTATCACTTGTGTATATAGTAATAACATAATGCCGCATATTTAACATGAAAAATATCTACGATACTTAAAAAATCGAAAGTTAAGCGAAAAATAGAGCAACAATATTTCCAAATTCGGGGTGCGTAATATTTGCAAAAATAAGGATATTTTGACATATTGAGGGCAAAAGTCGGGGTGCGTATTATACGCGGGTGCGTATTTTATGCGGAAAATTACGGTTATGCTTTTAGTGTCCAGGCAATAGCAAGCAAATTGAAGCTTTATACATGATTAAAGTAACATTTATTATTTTATGATATATTCATTATAATATTGTGAAGTATTTCACTAAAGTATATCAGGCATAGCTTGGTAAATGAATTTGAACGAAACGTTTATCAGGGCAATGACAATTGCATTATAAGAAAAATATGTTTATTATCTAACTTCTCCGCACCTTATACTAGATTCTTACAAATATCAACAATTTATGTTTGATACTTGTCTTTGTAAACATAGTCTATACTATGCGATGTTAAGCCAGGGGGACCTTTAATGTTTGGAAAAGCATAACATGTAGCCAATAACATGACAAACAAACTTAAATCGATTTTATTGGATCGATGCGACATATTTTAACGAATGAAATCAATCACAGATGATGGTCAAAGGTTCAATAAGGTGTTTATGTGGGCATATCATAGGGGTCTATTCCAAATATCAACAATGTATTTGTCATTATTTCAATATCTTGTTCACTTTACATAAAAACCTTTATCGCTATCAGTATCATCGTCTAGATGTATCAGGAGTACCCAGCGATTTATTCGGTGAAATATCTATTCTTTTCAAATATCTATCTTGATGGCATTTTCACAGAACAGAATAGATAAAATATTGTTTTTCAAATATTTCGTATGTTTCTGGCATTTTATAAGAATAAAACCCAAGTTATAAATATGCCTCTAATAGCCTATATAGTTGATGGCTTATAATAAAATGGAGTTTAAGCATTTCATAATTACTGTGATGAATTTGTACAGTTAAGATTTACATAACAAAGTCCCAAAAGATACTTTTTCAAACTATATGATAAATCAACTTTTCTGTATATCAATGTTTTATTCTGCTGGCAAATTTGTGCAAAACTCCTGGCACGATATTTTCTGTGTTCCTTGCTGGCAAATTAAGAATAAAACCATTCGATAAATACAAATAATTACCAGGTCTAAAGTAGTTTAGAATTCGTTTCAGGCCAAATGCAGTAAAATGAGACAATATTTCAAAAATGGCCCGTTTGGTACTCCTGATGTATGATAATAGGGTCTATTTCTTCCGATTCCACGTCAGACGCCCGTAGGTCCGACTGTCCGAAGGTCCACATGTCAAATTGCGTCATTTGTTTGTACAATGTATTTTCATGATGCACCATATTTATACACCCGGACCAAGTCGTACGATAGTTCATATGAAAAGCTCATCCCACTCGGCAAGCAACCTCATAAGAACGTCCTGATCACGTAGTTTTACGTCCCGACGTTCGCAAAGGAAATAGGATGTCGCTGCGTCTTAACGTCGTTTTTAATGACGTGACTTCCGTACAACGTCGCTAATTAGACGTTGTCACGACATGTTAACAAAGTCGTCCTTATGACGTTGTCAATATGACGTAACATTAACGTCGCAATATGACGTTGTGGGGACATTGTATTCTGGTTGGGACGTGATTCGACGTTAGTAGGGCCCCATTAAAGGAACACCTTACGGATTAGATTACTGTTAAATAGCTTTGTGAATTACCCTCGAAAAAGTGAGACTCTCGATTTGACATACTTTTTAGTTCTAAATGGGTCGCTTTCAAATTGTAATAACATGGTTCAGTTGAATATCTATCTTTTATTTCGCCAAAAATGTATATATATGATATTGATATAATATAAATATAAGATTTTAAAATAAAATGTGCAAGACATTTTAATATCGTCAGAAAATGACATCCCTATAACATTCATGCTTAAAAATTGCGTCTAAAACTAAAATTTACTTCCGGCAAAATTGCGCCAGGGCTCAATTCAGGACCAAGAAAGGACGAACGTAAATGACGCCAAAAGGACATTAATTGGACGAACCTTTGCCTAGTGGGATCTATCATTTTCATTAAAATATATGTTTATAGAAAGTGATATAACATAACCGAGATTAAAAAAAAAACTTGGTTGGATTGTGAGAGCAATCCAACCAACTCATTGCCCTGACGTCGTATCCTAGTTGGACGTAAGAATAACGTTTATCACACAATGGGACGTAAAAGAAACGTCCGGAAAACGTCCGTATTGGCCCAGAGTAAGACGTCCTCTAATTGTTTAATTGAAAATACCCACTATGGACTACCCTTGTCGTCGAGAGGGATATTTTGTAAGAAAAGTATATATTTATTTACAATTTATTGTGTATGACAAATATCAATGGCTAAAAGACGTCTAAAATTACGTCCGACATAACTACACCAATGCTCAAATTCTCAAGCTTTAGTTTTAAGGCGTTCAATAAGCAAATGTATTATCTTAAGATACTGTGATAACTAAAACAAAAAACTTCAATTCAATTTAATAAGATCTATGTGTTCCACCAAAATCTATCACGATTTTAACTGTTTTAATGTACATGTACATTATATGCACATCAATGTTATGATTGGAATTGAAATTTGAGAGCACCCCGTCTGACATGGTTTGTTTATGCTGTTTGATGATCTAGGCATAACCATGTAACACAGTGCATAACAATGTATAAGCACTATGGGCAAAATACATGCATTTTGCTTATTTACTATTGTTATGTGCGTTCGAAAATTGTGAAAAAGCTTGGAGAGATGCGGCGAATTGTGACAAATAAGCGTGTGTTTCTAGTATTAAAAAAGATTGAGGAATAAAAACGTTATTAAAGAAAATAACATATCATACGGCATCTAAAAATCTTTAATCATATTTAAACAAAAAACAGACCCATAACATGTTATGAGCAAGGATGTGTCTTAACAGTTAAAAGTTGAGATGTGTGAACATCATTTCGAAATAACCCGAGAATATTTTCGAGACTACTAACAAAATAAACCTTACATTTTTAAAGGAAATATTTGTCGTTCCTGGGGCTATCGAATTGCATTTGTTTTTATTTGAAATGATACTGGTGACACGCTTTCTTGTTCGTATCATAAACCCACAATCTGTCATTTTCAACATAGGCACTATGAGGATGAGCTAGACCAGAAACCGACAAACTTAGCCACTCTCCACCCATAGTTAGTACCACCATACGGTGATTTTCCTTATGTCGCAGAATCAACAGCGACCCTTCAACATCCACGCCACAAATGAATGGACTATAAAGGCTCTGACCAATCGTTGCGTTACATGATGTGAATGTCGTCAGGAGCGTGCCATCATGGTCATATTTTTAGATTTTGTCTGTCCAATATAGTGCTATGTATAGACTGTCTCTTGTGACTTGAATTGTATTTAGGTAGTAAACGCGATAATTGTGTATTGTGAATTCGCCTTGCTTCAACAGGGTCTTTCCATCGTTACCGGATTTGAATATACGAACCATGTTGGCGCCGTCATCCAAAACATAGAAGACATCACCCATAATGGATATGTCGCATATGTCTCCATCTAATAGCTTGTGTGCTGTGGTTTGATTTAGTTCTGATATGTATAAGCCGTCTGAAGCAGAGAGTACTAAATGCGATCTCAGTTTTGTAATTGACCGGATATTGCCAACTTGATCGTAGCGGATAGAGCGTAGTTTAGTACCATCCAGAGAGTAAATACTAACTTCATTTGAATCATAATCGGAAAACCATAGCTCGTCATTTATTTTCACAAACTTTGGACATCGCAGAATTGTCTTTATTTCGGTGCTTGTACTTGCTCTCATGTTGATCATGTCTTTTAGCGATCTATGAATCGAATCTGATGGCGTTAACAACTCTTTCGATATCACTCCAATAAGATTTTCCGTTGGAATCATAGTCTCATCAAAGTCAAATGTATATTCTACAACATATTTGTCGATTCTACCATCCACTTTAGATCCAGATTCAACACTTTTTTCGAAACCAAACTCCACTAGCTGAAGCATGCTAGTTCCCTGGGAAAAAGACGAAATAGCGCCGTTCAATTTCACGTGGTTCTTTTGATAGTGTAGTCGCATTTTCAAAGCTTTCCGAAATGCTTCCATTTGTGCAAACTCCTCTTCTTTGACAAATGCCAACTGCTGTTTCACTTTCTTACAGTCTTCACGCGCCTTGCGAATGATTTCCGCACACTTTTGGTCAGCTCTCTTTTCCATATCCTCAAATGTCTTTTTGAGCCACTCTCCCTTTTCGGTTGTGTCTTGCAATACCTTTTCTTTTTCCGTTATAGCCTCGTTAAGCTTCGTAGAATGTTCATGTAGTGATTCTAATACCTTTTTGACAGCTTCATCAATCGTTTCAGCTTCATGGCTTTTATGCACAGTCCCGTTGCATAGTAAACAAATCATTTTCTTGCAGTCTTTGCAATAAATTTCGACATGTTTTTCTGGGTGTCGCTGACAGTATATATGTTTATCCAGCACGACATTGTTTCCATCTGTATGCTTCTCCAAAGTATGATTTTTAAGACCTGGAAAACCATTGTGCTGATCATAGCATTCGTGACAATAATTTGCCATACAATCATGACATCTCCATATGACTGTGTTTTTATTACATTTATCACACTTAGTCGCAACGGTTTTGTCGCGATTGGCAATTTTGAGCAGCTCGTTTATGCACTCAACTGATTGAATATTATCTTTGACGGTTACTTCCTTGCAGAGTGGGCATTCAAGCTTAGGAGTTGAGGCGTCTCCTTCAATTGGTGTTATATCATCGATACATCGCTGACAGAGCATGTGGAAGCATTTGAAGATTTTTGGTTCTTTGAGATGAACAAGACAGGATGGGCATCTCAGTTTGAAATCCTCTTTCTTGTTGACTCTTGAAGCGGCCATATTTTACTATTCTGAAATTCAAACGAAATAATATGTGTCCATGTTTTGAAAAACTAAATAACATTCATGATCTCATTCATAATAACAAGATGTGCTTTTAATTTATAAAAGGACATATATGGTTTATTTGTATTACAAATATGAAATAAATATCTAAATGCTTAGCGTTATTGTATCAAACATTTTATCTGACGAATTATTGAGTAGACATCTTTTTAGAACTGTAAATTGTTCTATTTGATTGTAATCAAATGCGAGTTGATCTGCATATATTAACTTGACCAGGATTTAAAGTTCTCAACAAAAGTCATGCAGCCTCCGACACTGATCAGGCTTCAATATAGAACTTCATGTAAACACATAAAGAATGCTGAAGTCCATTCATATTCTACTTAGATTCAAACAGTCCTTTAAACGGACACATAGAGCGCTAATAAAGGTATATTTCATTTCGGCATCTTATGTTCTATCACCTGACTTTGGAATTTACTGTTTTAAAATTATTGCCCAATAAGTGTAACTGAAATGTCAACAACAAAACCACAACAACACATCAAAACAAAAGTGTTACATGTCTTCTGTTGATGACATTATTCTATGCATACACAATTTTGAATTATATATTACATACAAATACTTCTATAACTTATATGTTATAACCTAAGATTTATCTCCTAATCATCGGAATGTTACAGACTTTTTGTTGATAATCAAATGCTGTTTATCATAAATGTACATGGAAATTGTAACTATGTGACAAAAGCTATGTTTTATGTCAGAACTATGTATCTATTTTCCCTAGTTTTAAGTTATTTTTGTTTTGAAACAGTTATTTATTTAGTTATTATCTAACAATGACTATATGCAAATAGGAAAACAATAAATCCAGTAACGCATTAGTCACTGATTGGGTGTTAGATTTGAGTCAGTTATATAGATGATTATTTTAAAAATACATACCAATGTTTATTCAACTTACAAAGGTATAAATTAATCTATTACAATGTGAACTTATCCTTCATAAATAATATCATAATATTACGGGTCCAATTATTCAGGAATCAAGTCTACATATCTATATACAAGTGGAAAAGTTCCGTTTTTCGGTTTGAATATATACCTATGTCATACATTCTTAACCGTATAAATATAATTTCTGTTCAATTGTTACTCAACCTTTCAAAAATAAAATATAGATACTGTGGGTCCAATTTTTCGGGTCTAAGGTCTACATTTAAATTTACAAGCAAAAATGGTCCAATTGAATTTTTACTGAGGCTGAATTCTAGAATCTGTTTTATGTAAAATAAATAAGAAACGACTGTCATAGTATCGACAAAACGTGTTTAACTAATGATTTGATAATTAAGTACATAGGTATTCCACCTACCTTACTATTTGATTTAAGATAAATTGAATTGAATTGTAGATTATAAATCAATTATTGCAATATATATTAACACTGCAAGTTTGTTTTATCCTTTTATGATATATTTTTTATATTGTTACCTTATTCGTAGTGTAAAAACATACACTATAAATTGTGCAATTGCGCTGATAAGGTCAATAGAGTGAATAAAAATATATGGATTTGTTAGTTTGTCAACAGTAATCTCTACATACACACGATTTAAGACCCTATATTATGTCGCAATTATTTGTCGATGCGTTTAGTGGAAGTTATTTTTATTACGCTTAGTACTTTCTTTTTAGGCTTATACATTGTTTTTAATGTGTGTGAGTGGATCTTTAGACTGTTTATCAGCAGTTAATGTGTTTGTTTTATTGGAGTGTTGTCCTCAATGTAAAAAAAAAACAATCAATAAATAAGAATAAACATTTTTCCTCCATTTCTATGATAATAACTATGCTCTCATTAATTATGCTATTGGAGCCTTATTTGTTTAGAATTCAAGGTTGGAACTATGCCAGTGTGTATAATTATTGCATTTCATTCTACGAATAACGATATTTCATATTTCATAAATGAGTAAATGTCAATGTTATGTTATTTTTTAAGAATAATTAATGAACTCAAATACCACCAATTATATTACCAAGTTGTATTATCAATATCGAATAGCCTTAATTTAGTATTATATGAAACTAATATTATATGGTCCCTGAAACTTAATGTAACTTAATTTGTTCGGATTAAAGGGGTACCATGAACCAGGTGTACATGGTTTATATGCCGTTTACACTTTAAGCATTTAACTGACTAGATGTAAAAGATTTGTTACCATACATATTTCATGATTTTCATGCCTACGCTTTTTATGTTACAACACATTCTGTCACTATCATTTAAGCTAAAAAAACTATAATATCGCCTATATTAACCAAAACATACGAAACATTTGATCTACAAAACATCTACAAAGCACGATTTCCGTATCGATGCAGAGATGTGGATTCGATATAATATGTCCTTCGGTTGTGATCAAAACACGCCTCGTGGCTTAACAATCATGCACAGGTCCTGCAACGCTCAGCGCGGATGTCGGACGACAATATTATGTAGATCATCATACAAAGAACATTATGTCGATCATCATACAGACCAAAGAACCTTTATTTCAAATATTCGAACTAAGCTGCATCTACGCTGACGTAGTTTACGACCTTACTAGTATTACATGCATTAACGACCTCCTGACACCCAACCGCTAACTTCTACGACAAAGTCATAATTTTTATAGAAAATCGTCGTTTTTCAAATATGCCCAAATGAAATTCAAGACCGATACCAGATACTGCTTTGGTTGCTTGTAAAAGTGAATATGCTCACGGTAACGGCGAACGTTTTCGGGTTATAAATTACCTAAACAAAGATAATAGACCAGGACACCGAAAAAAATCAACTACCAACGCAACATCGACGAAAAAAGCTCAAACATGAAAGACCTGCTGAATATATTCACTACACTAACCGACAACGGGTTTCCCCTAAAGAGGAATCCGACCAAGATAGGGCTTATCAATGTGTGCATTATTTTCGCAAACAAATGCGATTCAAGCAAAAATCAGCAACATTTTCGACACTAGCTACAAATCTCTGCTAGTGAAACCAGAAAGGTTCCTTATGATTGCGTTGTAAACGCGCACAAGGTACAATGCGAGGAAGAGGTTGCAAAATACATATTCGAATCAGCACTGCGTTTGATTTCGACCCGATTTATACAAATTATATATATATTTTTTCATTAATCGATTTTTCTGCAGACTTGCTAAGCTTATCAAAACAGAACACGGTTTCAGGCCTTCAAGCAAGCACAAGCTTGTATACCCTTGTAGAAAAAAATTCTATACTTTATGCTTTAGAATCATATTTAACCTCTTATTTATTTCCAAAGAGCTGGAATGAAATTAATTGACCAGATGCAAGGCACTGTGACGAAATTTAGCAACAAAAATCAAATTAATACCGCCGCGGTCATAGCACCGAAATGTGTTGATGAAATCATTTTAGGCTTCATATACAGCACGTTGAAACCATACCATGCTCGTCCTCAGCGCGGCTTTCGATATCGAGGATAATTTGATAGCCTTAACACGCTTTCAATCGAATATCGGAATTGTAGGACAGTCTCAATATTGGATACAATATGCTGATGATATATATATTGTATGCATTACACAGGAGTCGCCTTAACAGTATTGCCATAGGAATTTTAGAAAAAGAATGCGAAAACAAAGTTAAATAAATAACCTGATTATCAGCAGGAACGATGAATATAAAATCCTTGGGATTTTTTAAAAAGGATAGCTGCGATATCCTATCCGAAAATCAGATACCTTTTAATCGCCACAACTCAATGTTTATGATAAAATCCCACAATGATCCGACTAAGCAAAGCTACGTTATATATAATTTTCAAAGGGTTGCAAACACGTAGGTTTAATCCTTTTATAATGTTTTTTGTAGTCGTATTTTTTGCTTATTCATAAATCTGAACACGCACATTCTTATGTATAACCCTGCAATGGTTCTGATAAGATCGATCAAGTGAATAGCAAATATATGGATTTGGTAAATAAGCAAACGTAATATCTACAAACGCATCGATTAATCCCTTTTTTTGTGTCGCAATTATTCGTCAATGCTTTAAGGCTTTATGTTGTTATTACGTGGAAGTGATTTTAGTCCGTATGTTGCTTTCTGTTTGAGCTTATACAGCAGTGATTCTTTAAGAGGGCCAAGGCATCCGAGGATTCCTGTACAGGAATCCGAAGCCGTACGCAGTTTCCTGCGGAATTCTTTTTTATTTTTGAAGATATGAAGGTTTCATGGTTTAGGAGCAGCACAAGTTAATGTCAAT
>LQRL01003149.1:14571-39680 GCA_001703475.1 Hydroides elegans
ACCTGCAGTACATGACATTATTTCGTATAGGATATTGAGTATAATTTTGTATAGGATAAGGTCAGTCCATTTTTTAAAATATTGGACAGTTCCGAGGCGCGACCGAGGCATTTTTTCAATGTTTAAATTAATGTAGTTGACCGAGTACTTTAGCCAACTTAGTTAACATTCATTGTAAATCAATAATGGATCATGAATACAAAGGGACTGTAAACTAAGTAGAGAATTTCAAAAAAAAAAACTTCTATGTCAAATCGTGTTCCAAATACAGTATTGTGAAATGGAATATTGCTCGAATATCTGTCATACATGCATAGATTCTATATTCTAAGCATAGTCATATTCGTAAGATAAAATGTATTGAACATTTCCTATATGAGTGGACGCATTGTTGCTCCGTAATGAAATATTGATGCTTCATAGTATCTTTAAAACTTAGTGGGTCAAAACGCTAACTAAACGTGGATATAAATTATTCATAGCTTAATTGTGTAGTTGTTCTTTCAATGCAGCATACCTTTTAGCAATAATTATATATTTCACTGATGCACTGTGTCTATAGTTAGAAGCAATTTCATAAAAAAAAAAATATTTCGAAATAACCGTTTAATTCACATCGCGCCATTTTAGTTTGATGTTGGCTCGACTTAAATGAATGATAATTGGAGATAATATACACATATGATATTTATATTTATGCACATTTATGGTAAAGCAAGTGGGATGTGAAAGATGTGAACGGATATCAATCTAAAAACTAATATATATTCATGTTGTACCTTTTACATGTACGCATACAAGTGAATTAATCAGCATGCATTTTTTTAGATTTAGCTATAGCAGCTAACAAAATAGTTAACGAATCTTCATTTCAAGATCAGGGCTATGCAAAACAGATTAATGCTTCTGATAGTAAAGGCCTGAAGGTGCGTTCTCCCGAAATAGGCCAAAAAAGCGCAAAGCCGGTTGATAATTTGTTTTATACCAATTTCGTTTGAAGAAAAAAAGCGCATGACTCAAACATACAAATAATGCGTTTTTTCTCTTGGAAATTAGTATAAAACATTTAAAAAGATGCTTTGTGTTGTTTGGCATGTTTCGGATGAACGCTCCTTCAGGTGTATTATCGGGGTTGAATGTAGGATGAATGTGCTTTCTTTGCAACCATGAATTTGTATGAATTGGTGCTTTAAAATAGATGGATAAAACATTAGCGATTCGGTGTGCTATTTAAATCGAAGTATTAATAAATTGAAATAGCCCGACAAACGCATTCTGATGTACCCTGTCCATTAAAGACATTTTTAAATTTGCTGGATTGACCAGCTAAGAATATTGTTAAGATAAACATTACAATATAATCAACACAGAGTCTATGTATAAACTTAGACCAGCTAAGAAAAGTGTAAGGATAAACATTACAATATAATCAACACAGAGTCTATGTTTAAGCTTAGACCAGCTAAGAATAGTGTAAGGATAAACATTATAATATAATCAACACAGAGTCTATGTATAAACTTAGACCAGCTAAGAATAGTGTAAGGATAAACATTACAATATAATCAACACAGAGTCTATGTATAAACTTAGACCAGCTAAGAATAGTGTACGGATAAACATTACAATATAATCAACACAGAGTCTATGTATAAACTTAGACCAGCTAAGAATAGTGTAAGGATAAACATTACAATATAATCAACACAGAGTCTATGTATAAAATTAGACCAGCTAAGAATAGTGTAAGGATAAACATTACAATATAATCAACACAGAGTCTATGTATAAACTTAGACCAGCTAAGAAAAGTGTAAGGATAAACATTACAATATAATCAACACAGAGTCTATGTATAAACTTAGACCAGCTAAGGATAGTGTAAGGATAAACATTACAATATAGTCAACACAGAGTCTATGTATAAACTTAACAATTAAAACATGATGACAAAGGACAGTGATACAATAAATGACAAACTCCTTGAGTTTCAAGAGGACCAAAAAGCGGATGGATTCCAATCCGACAAAGAAATCAATGTGAACCGGTTTGAGGGTGTCCAGCCAGACATCTTAAAGGCGGAACATCCATCCGGAACAGAATTTAGACTGCATATGGAAACGGATACTATTGAGGTATGGCGCCATGTATGCCACGGTTACATTTTAATTCAGTGTTGAGAGTGTTAGAAAGGTTTTCTGATGGAAACTTATAAAGGCTTATATACAGTGTTGTAAGTTTATACGTAGGGCAAATGTAATTTCGAGTGTTTTTAATAAAAACGGAGCGTTTTTTTACTTATTAATGTTCTTCAATTGAGACCCAATACGCTAGTATACCATGGATACATTTGTGTAATGAAAACAAGCGTTTTATTGCTATAAATGTACATCTTTTAGAAATCTCAAAAACGCAAGCAGACTACATCATTGTTATATTTGAGTTTTCATGAGAAGTTTTTTTTTCTGGCATTCCAATGTGCGCCTTATAGCAAACGCAAAACGGAAGTTGCATTTTGCCACGGAAGGCTGCGGTTTGAGTTCCCCATTAGGAATATACATTGTAAATCATGAAAAAGGCCGCGTTTTTTAAAAACGGAAATGTAACCAATCCTTTAAAACGGTTGATATCATATGATTTAAAGGCACTGTTTATCATAGATATTGTCGCGTCACACCGACGATTAGGTTTCTGTATTGCTACCTTTGCGAGGATTTCCTTATTGTGAAACTTTTTCGATGTCTTTGGAAGCTACATGAGAACAAACAGTACATTCTAATGCATTATCTAATTGAGCTTTGTCTATCAAACATATCTTGTTTTAATATTACCTTATGGGACCTAATACACGTGTAAAGATTAAAAAAAACACAATAGGTGTAATAAGGCTCTTCAAAATTTGAAAGGCTGAAAAACACGGTTCAAGTAATGCCAGGCCCTCATGCATCTTAAAAAGATACGATATCAAACTTTTGTGTTTAAATAAATTAAACTAAATTTGACTGTGTTCTTATTTTCAGTCACTGAGTGCACATACAATACGCGCAACTTTTCCACTTAATAAAGGTTGGTATAGAAACTTACAATAATGCTATTGAAACAGATTTATCAAAGTTCGATTATCAATATAAAATTGCCTATAAAAAGTTTGATTTATGTTGTTTCTGCTACTACAGTAAACGCGCTTTATAACTTTGCATCGTTCGGGCGTGCGCACAATAGGATTTTAGCGTGGACAAATTTCGATTTAAGCGTGGAGTGTTTTAAGCGTGCGGGCGTGCGGGCGTGCGAGCGAGCGGGCGTGCAGGCGTGGATAAACAGATATTATCATGTCGAATGTTTACATTATTAATGATAGGCCTAGATAAATGTATAAAAAATGTGAAGAATGAATTCTTAATAATTAAACAATATTTTTCTAAACACCTAGTTATTTGGCCGGCTCCTTGCACCTTATCATTAAGACTGCTTTAGGTGTTTCTTAAGTTTAAAAACAATTTAATATGAGTTTTCACTTAGAGATGTTCGATTTCAATTCCTAAGCATATTAAACTTATGATTGATAGACCGATTTAAATGTTTTTACAGTGTAATTCAATATTGGGGTTGCTGCCATTATTTGGATAATAGAGCGCATTAATTATTTATTATTTAGATAAAATAAATTATTTATTTACCAAAGTAAAGGTAAGTTTAAAGAATTTAGTGCACATATTTCAACACTTATCATTTTTTTCCTATAAGTATAATACGACATAATTTAATGATCATATTCTCTTTAACGAATCGGTATACGTAAAATAATACTGCGATATTAGATAATAAAATGCTAAGATATCAATTTAATCTTGATAAAGAAATTAAAATAGGTAGTAAAGGTATTGATTTGGTAGCTGCTCAAGTGATAATCGAGGCATATAGCAGAATGATGAAATGTTATGCCTTACATCCTTTATATACATACACATAATCGTGCGGGCGTGCAGGCGTGCGGGCGTGCGAGCGTGGACAAAAATGAATTTAAGCGTGGAGTTATAAGCGTTCGGGCGTGGAGTTTTAAGCGTGCGGGCGTGGAGTGGCAAAGTTATAAAGCGAGTTTACTGTACATGTATATTTCATTCATACGTTGCTTGGGATAATCAAACGGTTTCGGTTTATTTAAGTTAGATTTTATCAAAAATATTTCAATTTTATTTTCAGAAACCGAACATCATGAACAGGCGATAGGTGGTTTGAAAGGATTGTTTCGCAAGTTTCATAGATTCCATAGCAAACAAGTTGATTACATCCTATTCTGCAGTTATTTCCTAATGTTGTTATTTTTTGCATATTTAAGTGGATATATTAAGTTTTTATGATATGATTTGCACCCTTTTTCAAATACAGTTGACTCTAGCACTCATAGTTACGCATTTATCGAATCTAGGAATACAGCTTTATCCAGACATAATCGAAGGTTATTTGATAAATCGTCACCGACAGTTATCGGGAACGAACAAATATACAACTTTTCGAATAGGCCGATCTCCAATTTCCAATATTGAAATGTGGATTCTCCTACAGAGCTGATTAGATAACTTATCGGTCAGGAATTTACTTATTGCGGTGATTTTGAAGGCAATGAATGCACACATATATGTTTAATACTTTGAATGGAATGGAAGATGGAATGATAAACCGCTTGTATTTAAATAAATTCATATGTGTTAATAAAAGAGTTGAACCATCGGATAAACCACCAGTTATATAGAGTCTAATTATGTGTAGATCTTCCAAGAAAGATGGAACATTATATTGCATTGTTTATATCTAAAGACACACATTTATTGAAAGAATCAATAAAACAATCAACGTCGATTCTTTTCCTTCCATATCAAATCTCTATGAAGTCCTAAGAAAATAAAGTAGGATATGGTCACTTTCCAGGACGCAATTAAATCGTTGAAATGATGATTGAGAGCACATACAAACTAACAGCTCTGCTGCAAACATTTATTTGTCTTACGAGAACAAGACAACGCGACATCTTAGCTTACGTGATAGCCTTAAATATTGCATCTTTTATTCGATGCCATCGCATAGCCAAAGCAACAATCAATTCATAAAGTTACGAATATTAAATTGGGATCCATGGGTTTGTGGATCATATCTGACATAATATAATGAAAATTGATTGTGGAGCATACAGTATATTCTAAGTTTCGAGTGTATATAAAATTCAAAATTATTTCAATTTGTTTTTATATTGAGATGGTAACCAGGTTTTTAAATTATGTATCAAAACTGATTGCCGATTGATTTATATATATACATGGTAAACGAATTAAGTTAAGGCTATATTCACATTTAGTTTCAATGTGAGATTCACATTTAATTCCTAAGTAATTTATAGATGTCAACATGTTATGACATATTGAGCGTATGCTTGCGTGAGTATATTAAAAGCTATGAACTAAGCATCGAACGATTCACTTATTGTATCAAACATTTTTATCTGCAATCTTTTCGTTTACAAAAAAAAATGCAGATATTGCAATCAACCGAAAAAATTCAGTTTGTTCCCGTGAATCGATTTCTATATTTTACAAATATTAACACATCCTTATATATAAACATTAATATAAAATAGCTATCGAACATTGAGCATAGGATATTAAGATAACGATTTGATTATTGGTATAGAAGTTATTTAATTTTTGACACCCACCCCAAAATAAAACTGTCATTTTTCTTCGCCTTGCTGAAACCACTGAGCGGAATCCCTGGCCCCGAATTGGCTCATTTAAATGGGTATGCGAGTTATACTGCATACTTCATTGACGTCATCAATCAAGGCTCGCTATTCCCGATTAAACCGGTAAGAGGTGGAACAACTTTTTTCGGTCAAACCATTCTTTTTAGAGTTTTTTCGGTTAACAACCGAATTACTGTTTTTTTTTCATACAACGCGTTTTTTTAGATCATGTTAACACAACCCTAACCGGTTAGAGTTGCTTCTAAAAAGAATACGGGTTATATAAAAGCACTTTGACACATAATCAATACTCGTGTCCAGTACATTACTTCTCGTTTAAGCCAATTATTGTAACTCTAGGTTTTATTAAATATGACATTTATTGAATTAATCTATATTATGACTTAATTATTTTACAAAGCTATAACAAAGTAGCAATGTATATTCTGTCCATATTTTGACCCTTTTCTAGATCATATCAACTATTGAACATTAAATGGGATCTTATTCCATTAATTAACGAGAAATCTAATTGAAATTATGAAACATAATATTCAAATATCAATATCAATATAGGAAAGAAAAATATTGCAGATAAGTGTGCTCTTTTTTGAAGCACACCATCCATCTAGTTGTTTATGGAACCAAAACAACATTGTTTTGATAGAAATACACTTGATTTAACATGTAATTGCTTCAGAACAAACACTATAAATTTACCTCTCAGAAGTTGTTTTTGATATATCAATATATTTAACATGTTGTTAAGCCGTCTCCTATTCGTCATTTATTGCGAGACATCGAAGAGCATCCCACGAGGTATTCCTTTAACATGTGTTACTTTCCACACTATTTATTATTGATCTAGCTACAAATGTTCTAAAATTGCCCTCTTCCTTCAAGAATTTAAGCAACATATCGCAACATATGATGTTCTTTTTTTAACGAATTATTCGGAATATTTGTCTTGATCAGAGAGGTATCGCAAGGCACACTTTCTAAATTCGAGCTACCTTGATAAGCACATCCGCAAAATAAGAACATCTGTTTGTGTAATTGTTGTTTCGCATTTTGATTATCTATTGCATATTGCAATGTTTTAAGTTGATTTATATTTAAATAGATACTTTACAAAAGTGTGTCGTTTGGTTGCCCTTCTAGACATTGGTACCAACAATGTGAGTAGAGCAATTTAATTGTCCAGATGCATCATCATTTTGTATGGTTTTGATGTCCTCAAGTAATAACGCAGTGGTTCGTTGTATTATTGTAGGTTCAACAGAGGTCTTTATTTTAACGTAGGTTGTAGCGTTAGATATGCTGACGCAAAGCTAAAACGCAAGGGTTTTGGAGTGTTTTAACTAATTAAATTTTGGGGTTGCACTTAAGAAATTGACAAATAATGATGGTTAAATAGAGGTCTTTTTTCGAACGTATGATGTATCGATGACAACTGGTTAGATAGAGTAAGATGATTTTATTTTCAATTCAACCATATGTTTTGTCTATGAATGTTACACGCCATACACTGTAACAAGGGTAACATCAGTAAATATATATGATTGTGTTCCTGAAACCATTTTTGTAAATATTGAAATTAAGTTTTGTAATTTGTTAGATTATTTTTTTTGTAATCTGTTAGATTATTTATAGAAAAACAATGCATTCGGTTAACGTACAACCCTTCTTTGCTTAACACTTCCTTTTTATAATACCGCCCTTTTTGCCTTGCGAAAAAATAACAAAATATATAGATATCAAGCTCATTCAAATGTTTGTTGTTAGTAAGATATGAATTGCCAAATATACAAGATTCTTCCATCCCTATCGCTTGGGTCTTATTTCTTTGATGAAGGTAAGCAAGCAGAAGCATTGGCAAGTAGGACATAAAAACTTCTCTTTTATTGTAATGAAAGACAATGATAATGATTGAGCATCAATTAAACGTTGACAATAGAGAGACGACAATGACTTCGGTTTTTCCATGATAAATGGATAATTACCACCCAAAGGTCTCATAATGAAAGAACGGTTTGAAGATGATATAATGGTATTTCTTATAGTAAATATTGTATTTGTATTTATATTCATATTCATCATGTAAAGATTATAATGATATAATGGTGTCCTTCATATTATCTATCGCATTTTCTCCCATTAGTATTTAGGATTAGTGATTGCTGCTAGTTGTTTTCAAAACAACTTTAACAGCTATTCAAAAAATCCCTAAATAAAAGGGTTCCTGTGAAACGCGATCACGTCGTTACTTTTCAATTATTTTGAAGGTGGTACCGATTTGCTGTATTTCAGACAACATTTTGCATACATTACTTTTAGGGCACGTCTTGTTCAGAATTATGCAAATACAATAAACAACGACAACATTGTCAAAAATGAAAGACATTTCTTCTGATCATATAATTGAATCCCGGTTACTCTTTTGTAAATTATTTGCGACGCATTCAATCTCATATCCGGACAAATATGTTTTTTGGTCTAATCAAATCGCATTTAACCAATTTTTAAATATCCATTCTGATAGTCCTTAACCGTTCAGGAAATGGACAGACAAACAGATGAACAGATGGCTACAACAAATCCCCAACCTTTGGGTCTTCGTCTAAATTTTGATCTCAAGCATGTGCCGAGGGGCAATAAACAATGTTCAAACAAATAGATTGGCTTGCTTTATCAACAATACATCTAATTTTATTGCCTGATTCATTTGAACTTAACTTCATTTATGGCATGAAATCTTGTAATCATTGTTATTATTTTATATATATTTGTAGAAACCCCAAATTGAGATACAATTATCATCGAATACACTCCCATTGCATTTGTGAGGGTGTATGAAGGGTAAAAGCACATGGCGTAATTTCATTCTCATTTAATAATAGCTTACAACCATAATCAAACAATGAATTCACGCATGTTTAAATTGAAATGTAGATCTACTGATCTCCATAACATATTTATGAACATATTGCATGAGAGTTGCACATCAAATTGTATTGATTGGGATTGTAGACCTTCACAAAAAGTAGTTTTATTTATATCTACTACCGACAAATCCAAGACGTTTTTTTCAGTTAGCCAATAGAAACAAGCTGAATTGATACAATATTTGAAACCCCGTGTTTTTGTTTTGTATACTATTTGACTCGTCGATGACATTTAGTTCTACAGTGAAATGCCAGATACAAACACGCTTGGGTACGAGAAATAGGATCATGATATCATGATGCATAGCAAAGCTTTTAGTGTGGCATAAAGTATCTTTTCGTTTCACGTTGTCTTTGGCTAATTATGCTAAGAGCTTACGTGATAGGCTTATCCGATTGTCCTCCACTGTCAATAAAAAGAAGAAATTACACAAATCGTGTCACTGACACATTCATCTAGAATCTAAATGAAAGGATTTATTACTAGAAAGAAATTCGTTAAGATTAAGCTGATTCGTTATTAACCACGGTCCTTTACCTAAACAATGGGTGCATCTTTGAGAAAATGGCATTGTAGGTGAAAAATTAACGTTGATGCCATCAAAAGTTACTAGGTCTATATGCTCTGGAAAACGCGATTATGCTTAATTTTTGGGGCACGTCAACAACCCATGTTCTGAAAATGTGTAATTGAGTCGGAAACTATTTGATACCTGGAAATATTGCGACACTGACATATTCATTGATCTATCCTGATTCAAAAGATCTAGAGATTAGCCCATTCATTTAAAAATTATTTTACACCCTAAGTAAATTCTCCAAGAGAGCCTCACATGTGCGAATTCCAAAATATTTAGCCGAGGGCACCAATGGTTTAAGCTATTAGACTTATCTGGGATGCCAATTAATTTTTTAGAATAACATATATGAGCGAACAGGGGAATTATATGCCACTTCTTTGATTACACGACAAAAGTCATGTGTGATATGTATGAGCCAAAAATATTAAATATTTAAGCATAAACGAATATTATAAGAACAATATCATTTGTCATCGTCATTCCAGGATTAGGATGCAACAACCGACCATCTCCGAGGGCGCAAAGCTAATCTTTTCCACACTGACGTCACACAAGACACTAATCTCGTAGCGACCTTAGGGGATTTTATTCAGGGAGGAAGCGTTTTTCGAGTTTATTTTGAAACAACCGATTGAACCCTGCACAAGAACTGTTTAACCTATATCAGCATTTTGAGTGTTGTTTTATTTCTGTTCAGGTGATACAATATTTGTTTCTCAAGAAATAGACATATTAAAAAGCATAAGAGAAAATTTGTATAAGATTCGATTGAAGTATTACCTAGAACAGCAGTGTTTTTATCTGCATTTTAAAACAATTTACTTATTGTATGAAACTATTTTTGAAAAAGTAATGATGTTATTACAAACATTAAAAAAACGATATAAATACAAGTAAAAAACCTCAAGTAACAATAAAGCTATTGTAAACGATTTATCGCAAAGAAAGTAAGATTTATGTTTTGATAAGTTATATAACAAATTATCATTAATTTATTGCAAAGTTTATGATTATGTTTTTTTCTATATATGTTCTCCATGTGTTCACTAGATGTTTCTAATGGTTATTAACTATTATATTTATATGGTTATTAAATGTTATATTAATCCTCAATATTATGCCCATTATGAACTGTGATGAAATGCCTATTAATTAAAACTTAGATTTGTCAAAAGGATGATAGAAGGATGATTTCATGATTGATTTTGTCTTTACAGATTCAGACAAAAGTGTTTACATGAGATACATTTCAAGTGCTTGGGCAACAGGTCACTTCTTACATAGCGCATATTTTAGAGAACAGTTAGACATGTTGTAACAACCGAATATATTTGTGATTATGTCCGAACAGGATTTGGACATGTGCCATGTTGATTTTGTCGGCGTTCAAGTTCCTGGAACAAAGCACTATGAATCTATTTTAGGTAGCAAAGCATTATGAATCTATTTTAGGAAAGCAATATAAAACACAGGAAAATGGCACTATGCCATATTTTGTCTATAACGCTAAATTCGAAACTGGGAGATGAACTTCCATTATTTTTTATTTGTTCCTATACAAACAAACCGCCTCAAATATAATCACAATCTACAGACTTCCCCAACGGAGCAACTGTTTCATGCTGTTGATTAAGCAGACTTAATTGGCTATTGCTGGTGTGGGTACCAGGCTACTTAGCGTTTGCTTATTGTTGAAATCTCCTTTTGGGGGAAGAATGGGGATAGAGAACTGGGATTTTTTCGCGGGGAACAGGTTTCTCATGACCCTTAACAAATCCTACTTCTTTCTTTTCTCGATAAAACAGTATTTTCAGAATTGAATTATATATTTGAGAAAAAAAAATGCGCAAAGACCAAAGCATTTGCTGAAACATCATTGCAGCGTTGATACAGCGTCACGACGTGGTATAAGACGAAAAATTCATAATGAGGAAAATCAATGATAAGGTGCTTCAAAACTGTCTCTTTATATGCCACTTGTGCACGGACAATGCTAAAAGTAGCCGTTAAACATATGAGTTCAATCAGTTTGATTGGATTCAATTACAAACTACCAGGACCATACCAAACAAATAAATTTTTTATTTTATATGCATAGTCTTGCTTTCTTATAAATATGATTACGGTAATTCAATCTCATTTACCCTAATCATTACTATTGATACCCATCGCAGAAAATCACACTCGCCAATGACATTTCGTGTGGTCATTCCAATTAATTGCGACACCAATGGTCTGAACATTTTGAGTGGGTCAATCATTCATCTTGAGTCTTCTCATAGCGATTCATTTATTGTTTCATTAGCTCATAAAGCTGTTTGAACTCGGAGTCTCACAGAGCATGAAAAAAAAAACAACAGTGTCCCGTATAAAAGTACATCTACAAGGCGAATCACAACCTAAACTATCTTTTAATCAAATCAGATGAGCATAGGAAATCTACATGTATTTATAACATATGAATGCTTTTTATTTTCATTTTTATAGTGACTAGCAGGCAGTTCATGTATATAAAAAAGCAAAGCATGATATTTGACTGCATGTGGGGGATATTTGAGTATAACTACTTGGACCCAGCAACCTCCTTCCTCAACACCCCTTTCACAAGTTGTTCGTCTTTAAGTAAGATTTATTTTGCACTATTGTGTTTACTTCCAAATGGTAACCTTCACTTGTTCGATAGGTCGGGTTGTTGCTAGGCTTTAACTAAAGGAAGAAAAATATTTTATGGTTGTTTTTTCAAATATTCAATTCTTGATTTGTAGTTGTGGTAACAGCATTTTAGGCAATACAACCGTATTTAGGAGACGGAAGTATTACCAGATGTGAAGACAAGCATAAGGCCCTGAGTACACCGAAACTTGTCTTTCTTCTAAATATAAAAAATAACGGCTATGTTGATATATATTCTTGTATATATATATTTTATAATCAAAAGTCATTATACTGAGTAAATACCTTCAATAATGTTAATTATTGTTGATGAGTTCATGAATTAAAAAAAAGCAATATATCTTAACGGGGTCGGTTATCTATGGGCTCTGTCCACTCATCAGATTTGCGCCAGGAAAATCCATGATTAGCCTGCATAGGGCATGCAAGAAGCTTAAATATTTAGGCATCTTGAAAAGAAAACAGGGCATCTGAGACGCAATAATATGACATGGGGTTTTCCTCAATTCTCTAAGGTTAAATATTTATGCATTTTCTTCTACCTTGTTTATTCATTTTACAATAAAGAATGGCTCAATGGGAAATCGGCGGATTTGCTTAGCTGCTGGGTGCCCCTAAAAGGCTAAAGGTCCATGCTTGCTATAAGTGCTGCTGTGTGTGTATGGTATTCGCTATAATTTTCAAGGTGTTGCTTCATTTCAAACGATTATTTAAATAAGATTGTTCGATAATAAAATTATTTTCAAAGGATATATTTTAATTTCAATTTTCAATTGGAAATACACAAGTACATAGACAAATATACCAATATATCAATTGTTTATACATATCGCCTTAAAAAATCCTTCCAATTCAGTATATCTGCATATTAGTCTCTTAAAGGCTTAGGATAACTTGTTAGGATAAGATGTTGATTTATTCAAAAGTTTTTTTTTTTGAATTAATATTGTCAGTTATATTTCAATTAAATTTGAGACACTTGTTCACTTTCAACAATGATGTTTATTGTCAGACTATTTGAAATAACGTAACAAAGACGAAGATGTGTTAGGTCACGACGTCCGTCACGTGAATATAATGTCGCTTCGTTAATCAAGTAAGATGACGAATCATTTTCTTTCGGTGTTAATGACCAATGAATGACTTTAATTTAATTTTATTTCAATTTTTATAAATGCTAGTTTTGAATTTGAAAAAAAATAGATGTTAAGTAGGAGCGTAAAACACCATACAATCAACGCACATGCACGTTCAGCTATATGAGCATGGACCTTTAGTCCACACACACAACGTGAAAAGCCATTTAGCTGACTGCTGCATTGTTCTCATTTGCTATGAATACTGACTCTTGCTTATTAATGCATACACACCGAAAACTAAATTATCTTCAAATGTATTAAAAATAACTAACAGAAACACATACAGTGGCGCGCACTCCCAAATTCCCGAGACAAACGCTAAACGCTAAACCCATAAACGCTAAACGTTACACGCTAAACGCTAAACGTTTAACGCCAAACGCTAAACCATAGCCACCCACATGTGTGAAGGGTATATAAAGGACATCATTATGAGTGCTTATCTTAATTTCTAATATGCCCTTTCAAACGCTAAACGTTAAACGCTAAACGTTAAACGCTATATTCTAATCTTGCAAACCCTTAAACGTTAAACGCTAAACTCTAAACGTTAGTGAAATCGAGAAGTTAAGCCTGCGCGCCACTGTGTATAGAGAGGCTTAATGAATTAAAGGGTTAATTTGACCTTAATCTAAAGGCCGGCCGGATGTAATGAGGCAGACTTCAGTTAACTATTCCGTAACCTCGATATGGAAAATCCATTAATATTCGCATTATTTTTTTCTTGAATTCCGGTTAGATTTATGTGGCAATTGCAAGCAGTGATCTTATGCGGTAATTGCCTTCATTTTCATTTTTATTCAATGAATAAATGTTTTAGTCAATGAATTATGTGAATATGAAAAAAATGAGCCGCTCAATGAAAAACTATTATTTATTTACAAGAACGGTTCATAATTATATCAAATATCATATTTCTATATAAAGTAAAACCGGATCTGAAAAATATTCTGCTTATTTTATTTTGATTCACATTATACTCTTCATGAACAACGTTTTGCGCTCGCGTAATGGATTGCATAAATTTATGCCGGAAACCCACTTGCCCTGAGTTTAAATTCATTAAATCATTAAGTGTTTCTTAAAGTTGCATAAAATCTTTTGGAAAAGATGAATGGTACACGTTTGTAAGTATTGCCATGTATGTTTGTCAACGTGATAATGATTTGACTAAGCTGGTGCCTCATGGCTGATGGGTCTCGAAGGCACCATTTATTGTTCAATTGCCTTGCATTAGTTGTTAGTGTTTCGCTTAAAGAGCTTGTCCCAAAACATAAAAGCGCCTAGCAACTTTGGAAGTTTGGAAGCTTCTTTCCGTGACACACCCGTTATCCAATGTTTTAATTATAAGAAACCCCAAAACGCGACGTGGCAGTGTTTTGCGTTTCAAATAAGCAATAAAAGACATGGTTTAAATAGAGAAAAAGCTTCCAATGTAGCTGCAGGACTTAATCAGGATTTGTTGTATGAAAAAAAAAAACAAATCAAGAAAGGCAAAAAAAATATTTCTATCTTGTCAAAAGTCTGAACAGGATCATTAAATTTGGGTCAAAATAGCTAAAGATTTTCTTTAAATATGTCTGTTTGTTTTTCAATCGCTTATCTGAGGGATTATATTGATAGCGTATAGTAAATGCATCAGGCCTTAACATGTTTTGATATCCATTTGAAATCTGGATTTCGATAGAATCGATTTCAATTTGATGATATTGTGGTGATTGGCGTAGATTAATGAACAATTAAAGATTTCTCATAAAATATTTGGATTACTGTTCTTCATGTACTCATGTAAACTGTAAAATATTGAAGGGAATATTACTCGTATGTCAAATTACAAACTTTAAAAAATATAGTGATTAAATTATGAGAAAGATAAATTGTTGCCCTCAGACCGATCAACTATTAAGTGTTCACTAACCGGAAGAAACAGGTTCTATTTCTGTCATTCAATTAACCATTTCAGTAAATAATCTGATTATACGTAATGCCTTCATTTACTCAATAATGTCATTGCGACCATCAAGCATTTTCATTTGAAGCCCACACGTCTTTTCATATAAAAATAGATCAGTAAATAGAAAATCTATTTATATGGCAATATATCACCTGGATGCAATATAGAGCTTCAAATATTTACATGGTTCTATACTGTTAACTTTGTTATACCCGGTTTCATGAGCTTGTATTAAGTGTCAACCCTCTTTTACAGAAAACAAAACAAATACTCCAGGGTTTACATAACCCTTATGCTTTTCCTTGACCGAATTTTGTTGCAAGGGCTTAGTTTTCGTGCAATTCAAAAGGATACTTTTACACTCATCCGACAAGAATTCATCTGGTATAGGCGAATCCAGGTCAAAAAGTCCCCGGACATAAAGACCCCGGATATAAAGTCCCCAATTCAGACAACATAGGACATAAAGTCCCCGACAATAAAGTCCCCGGACATAAAGTCCCCGGATATAAAGTCCCCAATTTAGACAACATAGGACATAAAGTCCCCGACAATAAAGTCCCCGGACATAAAGTCCCCGGACAAAAAGTCACCAAAACTGCAGCATAGGACATAAAGTCCCCGGACATAAAGTCACCAGAATTTTAACCCTAGTCTTATTATTACGAAAAAAACGTTTATGTGAGATTTCAACAACGTAAAACACATGAAATGAAACCTCCACTGGAGGCTTGTAAATTTAAAAAATATATTTTTCTGTTGTTGATTAGCTTATTGAGCTCTTTTTTTTGGGAGCAATGTCGTTACTCTGAGCTCGACCAGAAATCACTAGTTTAATGTGACAATGTAGTGTTTTCATAATTAATTTTAGAAAATGTTTTGTCTTACTGAAGGACTATATTGATATTTAGGATCGTGAAATTCATTGTGGTCTAATTATACAGCTTAAATTACACAGAAAAGGCATAATGCAACACTTAAAAAAATGGTAGATATCTTTAAAACACGTTATTTGTAAATTAATAAAGTATAATAAAAACAATATATCAAAATGTTGGGGACTTTATGTCCGGGAACTTTATGTCCTATGCTGCATTTTTGGTGACTTTTTGTCCGGGGACTTTATGTCCGGGGACTTTATGGGCGGGGACTTTATGTCCTATGTTGCCCAAATTGGGGACTATTTAACCGGGGACTTTATGTCCGGGGACATTTTGACCGGATACCGATATAGGCATTTGGTCCCAAAATGACCTAACATTCAGACAAGACGTTGAGAGAACGACCTACTTTGGGCCAATATAAAAGTTTTCCGGAATTATTTTACATCCCCGCATCCGAAAATCGCAATTCTTACGTCCGATTGGGACGCGACGTCGGTGCAGCGTCTTTTTCAAGTCCGCGACGAATAATAACGTCCAGAAAACTTTCATATGGGCGAAAAAGGAGGGCGCCCCCTTAACGTCGGCTGTCGTCTTGCCGAATGGGAAAATAACGTTCATGTGACTTTGCGACGTTAAGGTCCATTGGCCTCAGTCAATGTGTGATGCATTTAATCATACATTATCGAATTTAAACTGGTTTATATTTTGTGGCAAGTTTTAAAACGTTTGCCTTACTGTTTCATTCAGGTGATGTAACTTAAAATAAGCAATCTAGTTTGCCATCTTAGTTAAATCGGAAAGTTAAGTTGGTATCAGAATTGCAAAATGTAACGCGTCCGGTAATGTATGTGTTTCTATTATCATCTGGTAACCTATTTTCTTGTCTAATGGTTTTCAACCAGTAAACCATTCAACCTTTTAGTGAGTCTGAAATCACGCCCCTATATCACCATACCTCTTTTCTACTGTTGGCAATTCTAGATAATGCATCTAGGGTCTTCATCTGCAAACTAAAACAAACGATACATTTTTTGAAAAATATGTTATCTTAAATTGTGGATTCGGACCTTTTAGACCTTTAGAGCGACATAAAACATTACATTATATACAAACAATCAACTTCTAAAGAAGCCACTCGATTGAATATTGAAGGGGAATATCATACGCTGCCAGTCAAATGTGGACGAACCCGAAGGGTGAGTTCAGATTTGACTGACAAAGTGTGATATATTGTTTTATATCACATCTCATCTAAAAAGGCAACCGTGACAACTGTTCTCAAAAACGCCATTTCAATAGACATTTCAACATACAAAAAGAACATTCAAAACCGTTTGAATATTTAAGCATTTGATCCCAGTATCAAGCTGATCGTTAAAACAATTCAGAGACATTTACGTGTCTCTTATAATAGTATCAAGCCAGATACCGAGAAAGCAACAATTTATTTATAACATATACCAATCAAAGTGTCTCCAAATAGTTGCTCCATTTCCAAACGGATATTGATGCATCAAATGTTTGGTTTCCATAAAATACGATGCAATTGTCACATATTGTTTCGCTGCACCAACGATGCTGCTTTAGCGTTTTTTTCGTGTTGTCTTAGCAATGAATACTATATAATGCTATTACCATTGCCGATCGGGTATGCCCCAGGCGGGTGCTTATTTCTGCTGATTAAGCAGTGAAATGACATATGTTCAGACCGGTTTCCTTCTTAACCGAAAATAATATAATCATGTCACATGAAAACGGAAGGTCATAAAGAAGTTGATATACGTCTTCATATGAATGTTTTGATGATGATACAGACATAGAATGCTAATCCTACTTTCATATCGTAAAATACACAATTTGGCCAGCATTGACGAAACAGAGGATTTCAGTTTTTGTGATGTTATTTCCGATACCTGTAACCCTATATTTTTGTTGATGTTGATATAATGATGTGTAAATTGTGTTAAGTAGTTATGAATGGATCATCTCCTAGTATGTTTATTCCTTACATAAACAAACATCATTGCCTTCTCTTGGTTAATTTAATTAACAAAATATTTATTCGGTAACTTAAACGGGCAGTGACCATACCGCTCAAAACACAATCAAAAACCGACAAATAACAGGTATCGATATCTAACTGTGGGTTGTTATCCTTACAGCGTTACCACGTTGACAATGCGAATAAAAACAAAGCATAATTGGCAAAATACTTTAAAACATTTCAATAAAAAATCAACTCTTTGTTTTCTTGGAAATAACAGGAAAGGCAATGTGTCTATCGCAGACCTAGAAGCTTGGTCACACTACCTAGGAGTACCGGTTTCCAAACTAACTTATTCTGCTTACATATATATACTATTACTTTTGGTGCCTATTTAAGCTTATACAAGTTCAAGAATACCGGACCCTATATACAATAATGTTTTTGGGAACAGCTCTCTCTGTGTGACCAGACTGTAATAAAGTTCTAATAAATTTCCATATTTCCTTAATCAACTTATATTTAAGATTATGTATTTATGTGAGTGCAATCATTATGCAATTCGATCATTTATAGTAAGCCAAAAATAAATATGTAGGAGTTGCCACCTGGAATAATTAAAAACAATGATACAGATAATAATGATTTCGAGACATCTCGGCCCACTTTCAATCTCGGCCCATTTACGAACTCGGCCCATTTTCAATATACATCAATATCGGCCCACTTTCAAACTCGGCCCATTTTCTATGGATAACAAAAACAAACAAACTTGGCTCATTTTGGGGGGAATATTTACTACTACGTTTAAATCAAACAAACATTTGATGTTGATTATGATTATGATTGACTTACGCGAGGGGATCAATTTAATCCGCGATAGCTCATCGATTCGCGATAATCCCAGGGTGCAGATCAAAATAAGCATTTTTTAAAAATAATTTTCAATTACACGATAAATAGCAAACACAATAGCGATTTTACTGTAGTTTTTATAATTGAAAATGATCGAATTACAGGTTCGAAAAAGATATTTCCATAATTTTCATATATCATCAATTACCAACGATATATATCTGCAATAAAACAACACAATGGAGAACAATGTGAACATCAAAATAAGCCGTTTCCTACTCTAAAACAACAAAAATACAGGTTGCATCATTTAACAAGAAAAATGTTCTACACGAAAAATGTTTTCAAAATACATCTAGAAATTAAAAAAAAAACATAGGTAAGTTGACCAAAACTTGGGTGAGTTGACTAAAATATTTGGGTGAGTTGACCAAAGCACTTGGGTGAGTTGGTCACAACTTGGGTGAGTTGGTTTTTGGGTGAGTTGTCCTTATTTTTTACCATGCATGAGAGTGGTTTTTAAGAATTTTATATAAATGAAAGAATGAAAGAAAATGTTATCTGGTTCTAATGGATATTTGTTTTATTCATATATCAGTTTATAGCAAATTAGTCTCTTATAGCGCATTTGATTAGTAATACATAGGGTTAACATTGACTTATTTTATAGACATTTGTTCATTCATTTAATACAGATTTACAGTAGAAATGTCCTCTTTTACAGCGCATTTGATTAGAAATATGTGGGTTCTGGATTTATGCTATGTTCCATTTTTTATGACTGGTGTTATCTTGAGATATGTTTTTGTATTTTATCGCGCTTTTATATATGTTTTATTATATGATTTTTCTTTTTCTTTCTTGATTTTTCTTTTTAATTGGATTTTATGTGTATTGAAATCTGGTTTTACTTTATAACGATATGCAGTAGTTATCAATAAATAAAATATATAAGAAAAAAAACGTTATTTGTCTTCGACTAAAAGATTTTATCTGTTTTGTATTGATAAAAGAGAACACAAAGCAAACGATTTAATAATAGATCCTTATCCTTATTCTTTCATATTATACGCTATGACATCAATGCCATTGCATCTTATTGGACACATAAAACAAAGCAATTTGTATTCATAATAGATCCTAATCCTTAATCATTTGAACAATACGCATTCACTTTCAAATAACTTCACAAAACATCATTCATAATCCATAGAATTCTACCATATTACATCGTCATCCAAAATGGGCCGAGTTGGTAAAAGAATATAATGGGCCGAGTTGATAAATAGAATAAAATGGGCCGAGCTTGAAAGTGGGCCGAGCTTGAACAAAAATGGGCCGAGTTGGTTTTTGGGCCGAGTTCTCCCGATACCCTTTTTAAAGGCCTTACAATTGTGATTTACATTCATACATAAACCTTAAATATTAAGCTTCATAAAATATGTGAAATAATATTAAGAAATTTATAGGTTTTGTTGCATCGTCCCCGAAATAGAAACATTGCTAAAATCATTCAATTCTTCATTTGTCTCATAAAATCGTCTCAAACTCATCAATGTTGAGTTAATTGAACTTCTTTCTTATAAAAAAGAACCGATCTTTCCCTAAACCGGTCAGCCTCACCCAAAAAGCCCATTGTCATTTCCAGGCATGTGTGTTACTGTCAATTGGGTATGTTAGGCAGAGAAGAATTTAACGAAAAAGATGTCATGACAACGAATATTGTATAATTAAAAATATCAAATATATTTTTGAAATTCTCCGCACCTATAACTAAATTTACTCAAACATCGAAATATTATTTGCTATACTTATCTTTAAAAACGGAGTCGATAATATGAGCTGCTAAGCGAGGGGCATTTTAATGTTTGGAAAAGCATGGATTTAGGCCAATAAAAATGACAAACAAACGAATAGTGACTTTATTTGATCAATGCAAATATTGTCAGCGAATGAAATATTTTATAAAACATAGTCCAAAGTCAGATGATTTGTTTATCCGCCCACATCGAAAGGGACCGCATATATGTCAAATAATCACTATTTCAATTCAAATAGTCTAACTCTACTCTTCACTTTCAATTTGTACATACTCGACAGGTTCCTCAACAGGTTCTTCGTTATAACTATAACATCGAGATTGGTAATTACCGGATCTATGTGGTCCATGATATTCATAGTTTGACTGTATTAGTCCTCGATTGGTTTGACAGATTCATTCAATTAACCTAAGCACTGATATAAATCAAAGCGGTTTGACTTCAAATAATGGAAAAAGAAACTTCTATAATGATAAAGAAGGGCTTTACCTTTGCGGTCGCACGGTCGCATATGCGACTAGCTTTAGAGTTGATCGACTAACTTTTCAGAATCAGTCGGCCGACGTGCGACTAACCTTTTGGCTAATTTAGAAAAAAAACAGGTCAACTTTTGACAAGACTTCAAATTTTGCTCGCGCCTTCGGCGCTCGCATTGAAAATAGTATACCTAATTGATGGAACAGTCAGAGCTTTTGTTATTTGGTGTGTGACAATATCATTACCGATATCTGGCCTTCAGTCGAGAGCACTGGTGCAGGTACAGTTCTCTGAACGTTGTGCTCAAGCGCGAAAGGCACCCCTGCGGTTTGTGTATGGATTTATATAATTTCATAATATAGATAAGTAATAAACCGTCATATAATATCAAACTATAAAAATCCACGGGCGATTGGCTTTTTGGTTGGGTCACTAATTTTCTGGAGTTAGTCGCCCGAGCGCGACCATAGAATTTCGGTTAAGGTAAACCCCTGATAAACGGAGTTCAAAGTACACTCAGAGAGTCTCATTTATTAATAGAACCCAGGTCTAGATTCTATTAGATTGAACAACAGACTCTTGAAGTCAGATTAAAATCAATCGAGAATGTAAGGTGATTTATCTACATGACGCAACCTATGAAATATGTACAAGTAGACTATTTAGAACACAAATTTGAGAGCACCCTGTTTCAATTGTTTTGTTTCGGCTGTTTGGCCTCGTAAGCTCAATCCATTGATAGCATGATTTAATGTATTAAAGCACAATCGGCAAAATAACATGTTATTGCTTGATATTGCTTAGTAATAAATTCTCAAAATTAACGAAAAAGATTGAATAGCTCTGGAGAAATGAGTGTTATAATATTGCGTTTGAATTTCATAAAAAGATTCAGAAATAAAAAAGTTATTTAAGAAAAGAACGCTGACTAACTCATCAAAAAATCTTTAGTGTCTCATTAGTATGTAATACAACTCTAGTCTGTTTCTTCCCTAAATAACTTGACATTCTAGCAATGTTCCTACGAAACCATCTTGTAATCACAGATGAACACGGCATTTTAAGGATTTTGGAAAGGGAAACCAATCGAAGGAGTGTGGGCTTAAATATATGTGCAAGCTCTTAGATCTTACGACAGGAGTTTGATTTAAGTCACGACCTTTGATTTGATGAAAACAATATAATAATGAACCTGATTAAAGAATAAATTTCGATGTTTTACCGATAATGACTTATGTTGACCTGTAACGGCATTTCCCATTCCAAAAGACATCGAGAAACATCAATAGGTAATTTCGGTTGGACCTAAAGGTACGTTTTTTTTCTGATACTCGTTTTCGTCGTGGACTTATGGTTACCGTCGCCCGAAGTCGGGCATTAAAAGGTGAAGTTCGTAAGATTTCGGGACGTAAAACGTCGTCTGGAAAACTGTTGAAAGGGTTCGCTTGACGACCTGGTCCGAAAGGGAAATGGTACGGACAACCCTTGTCGAGTACGCCTACACATTGGTGCAGGAATCCCCTTTTCTCGGGAATGTTTTTCCGGTCTGAAAAGTCATCAACTACTTAAAACCCACGATTATGTTCTATCAAAGTCATCCATACAAAGAAACGTTGTTAAAAGTATGGTTTATGATTTGTTTATTGATAAAGCTTAAAATGGTATACTTTATTGCAATATTTATGAATTAGTTCAATCGATAAAATGAAGCCTTGTGTAGAAACAACAACCTACTAATTTTACTCAATGTAAACACCCTTTTACATGCCAATAGTTTAAATGCTCAGCATATAACAAATGCAGAATGATATCAGTGCATAGAAATACTAAATTGACTTTGGTATTTTTAAGAAATTCGACTCCAAACATTATATAAATTCTCGATTGTTTATATAACTCTTATGATTTTTTTGACAGAACGTTGATTTTACGTGTGGCTCACGTAAGATGTTATCATATATATTCTAGAAACATAGAGGAGAAAAATAAATTTCTAGTCAAAGCGTGAAAGTACTTCATTGACTTGCACGGAACCCTTCTAAAGTTCGCGTGACGCAACATTTATTTTAATGTGATAATAACTATAATCATAAAGCCAACCCAACCATTTTACTAGCAACCGTTAAAACAACCACGCAAGTTCTATTTCCCCTTTAAAGCACATTCCCATATACTCATTACCACATCGCTACAATACCCGCTCAAATGACACTTCAGGGAATAAAAACCCTACGTCTCTCCCTCCGGATAAACGCTTGAAATCGGGTCTTTAAGACTCCTGCTTCAATCCAACATTGCAATAGAGATTTTAAAAAGTCTCATAGAGTTTCTTCGTGTCTGAGTGACGAGCTCAGATACGCTGACTTAGGGAATGAGAATAGACGGGCGGTCCATGATAGATATTTGACGGTGAGATTTTTGTGTGATTTTTTTTTGTTCAATTCTTTTTTTATCTCATGAGATGAGATTTCATTTGGCGACGCAGGACTTAATAGGATAGTCAGCGATGAAAGACGGGATTTATTACTTTTTATTATTCTCTTTATCAGTGTGACTAAATTAAATCTCACATGAGGGTGGCAAGTGCAATATAGTTGACAAAGGGTTTTCCTTTTTTAAGGAAAAACAGAAGGAATGATATTTGAGCAATATTCAAAGAGGAGAAAAAAATAGATTTGATAAATTCCATATTATAACGCTGCGTGTTTTGACTGTCTGCTAATGCTAATAAAATTGATATTTCAGAGAAGGAATAAACGTATGTGCTATAACAATCATCTTGAGTCGTATTTATTAATCTCGGTGAGTTAACAATTTCGAAATCACATTAAATGTCACGTTATCCCCGACATACCTAGTTTAATGGCAAGTTTCCAAATTCAGTTCATAATAGAAATGAGTAAAAATAACATAAATCTCAGATTGAGTGATTGACATGGATAAATATAGTCAAATATCAATAATTAAAATCGATGCCATCATTTCCTTCAAACTGCTTCAAGAGGACAATATTTAAGAAAAACGATAGAAATAATTTTAAAATCCACTTTAACATTGCTGTAATAAAAGTAGATAAAGGATAATTGGACACATTTCAATGCATCAATCTTAATTGTTTTTTGTTGTAAAACGTTTTGTCTAAGAATCCTAACAACGGAATGTCGATTTCGTTGGTTTTGCTCAGCAATCGGAATTCAAGTGGACACGAAATTTAGAAATTCAGTTTAAACCGAGAACGCTAAGGGAACGGATAAGTTTAACAAGAAACATAAATCTGGATATTGGTAAGTAAATTATTGATAAAAGTGTTGATGGCCTCGATAGTAGCATGAATAAGTTATAACTTTATTTTAATTATATTTTCCTAAAAAAAAATAGGTATGAATCAATGGTTGATTGAAGAGTTTGTGTGTATACGCATAATATAAAACCGCAAATTCTAAATATGAATATTGTCACATTTTATCTTTTGAATAAAAAGGAGTTGACGATTTTCGATTTTAAAAAATATAACTTTACAGTAATTAAGGGTTTATGGATAAAGTGATAACATTGTTTTCATCAATATTTGATACGCTCATTGGTTATTTATATATTAAAAATCGGAACCATTAAGTACAATTCGCTGATTTTTATTTTCAACTCACTGAAGTTTCGCAACCCTAGGAGGGATTGAACTACATATGATGTTCGTTTAAAGTTACAAAATATTTAACGATCTTTCGTTTCAAATATCATTCACATTATCGATTTTGATATCATTGACATTTTATGAGTTTGACTAGGTTGTTAACATAGTTGCTATTTGATAAATGGAACCTTTACCATTGAATTGAATCCTAGCGTTGACGGCTATGATAGCTTAAATCGTTATTTATTATCGTGTATTGAATGTCAGCAAATATGTCTGAAGTATTACATTTCATAGATATCCTTTAGTGCGTATTCGAATTGAGCTAGTGAGCTGGGTACTCTGTCGGCTATTGATAAAAAACCTCCAAAGATGCTACTTTAAATGTGAGGCATGCATGATAATGAGTGTTTAGGGTAAACGGCATCCCCC
>LQRL01003210.1:2920-14828 GCA_001703475.1 Hydroides elegans
ACATTTGAGGTAACAATCTTAATAGTCAATAACAAAATGTTCACCTAAATCCAATATCAGGTTATAGACATGGGAAACTCAACACGCTACACTAAACGTGGTTGTGTTTTCGAAAACAAGTCGCGTTGGTTTGGTTTCTCTTAAGAAATACATTTAAAGAAAGGGTTTATTGGGACAAACGCTCCCAAAAGGCTTCCAATATAGCCAGGCCCTTAAAGAGACTAATCTAACAAGTTGGACAATAGCTGTCGTCAAACGTAAACATATCGATGGTTAATGCATCTGAGTAAAAAAAAATATGTCCAGACTGAATATCATAGGTTTGGGCCAGACAATGTTCTTGTAATAATGACAATTTGCAAGAGGTTTTACGAAAGTTGGGGACAGTCTGTCAATTTACCATTCTGATACCAAAAGAAAGTTGTCTTTGCAAATTGCTCTTCAGGTCGACGAGAAAATGCGAAAATTAAATGGTTTCAAGCAAAAAGCTGATGAAAGGATAATACACAAGAATTTACACAATTGCGTCCTCAATGCACGAAGATCTATTTAACATTTATATGCATGAAACCCTTCAATTGACGCCTAAAGGTGGCTTAAAATGCATTTTACAAAGTGTCGGTCTGGTCTTTGACAGATTGACCATAATAGAAGGAATTGGCAATGTAAAAATACATTGGAGGTTGTCTCGAGACCTTACTATGTCTCGGTTGCATTCTGTATTTAGCTGTTGCGGTCTGATTTAAAGAAATTAGTTATTCAAAACACCAGTTGGTTTATCGCAGTTTTATTTCTGCTTAGTATGCGTGTTTTGTTGTATAACGCCTTAAGAAATATAGCTATATATTAGTGATTCGTAACTCTATTTAAATAATTTCAAAATACATTTTGCATCAAGCTCACGAAATCCATTGTATACCTATGAAGACGAGCGTCAGTGAATAAATGTACTGAGTATGTATTAAAAACACAAAAACATATTACTGATTGCAAGTATTCAACTTAGCGGGGCAGTTCGAGAACAACCACCTGCTACAATTTCTTTATTATTTATTGACCTCAGGAGAACATTGAAAACTCGTATTATGTTATTTTTTTTGGACATATTTTTTATTCGAACAACTTGATCATTCCGTTGATTTAAAATTGAAAAGGATTTATCTTAAAGCTTAACATATTGTTTATTGCAGTATCACATATAGGTTTATAATATATTAACCAGAAATCTCAAAACCTTTGTAAATAATGTTTTAATGAAAATTATGCAAATTGATTTTTTTCTTTTAGATATTAGCCAACATACATAGAAGAGTACCACAAGACCTGTTCTTCGCAAAAGTTGGTTCTCCAGCAAATCTCAGTTGGCTTGGAAAAAATGAACACATTTTTGCAAAATTTAAATGTTTTTTTGTTAAAGTTGTTTAAAGGTGATTAAACAACTTTTTGGAAAATGTACCATGGAGTGCCCTTCTACATAGTTTTGACTATTATCTTAACATGAAAGCTAAATTACATGTAAATCTTGAAAGAACTAAGAATAAAGTTACTTAAACTCAACTTTTCTTCTAACATCACCAAACGAGAAACATACATGCATAACACACTTATACTGTCATACAGAGCTACATACAATTATATCATTGCATGGAGATATCCAATCAGGCATTCAAACTAGTTAGATACACCTAATAAAATCATTTTAAAACAAAGGCTGTCATCAAAGTAAACTAGATCATAAATATGGTAAACTGAAATAATCAAATACAATAATTTGAATTGTTGAAAACTGAGTAAATATGGCTTCAACATATCTATATCCACACACACATATTGCACAGTACCTATACCAGATTAGGATTATGCATGTTAAATATACTTGTTTGTGTATATCTATTTTGTTAATATAAGGACACACCTTCATCGCACCTATTGAGCATAGAACGCAATCTTTTGCGTTTTACAAATGGATTTGCAGAAAACTATATGTAAACTGTCTGACCACACTGTTAGTTTCATGGATAAGTTTTTCTAACAAGTCGTATTACATGAAAAAAAATCTTAAAGCGTCTTGAAATCAATAGCAGGAAACATAACTAGCGTTAAGGCGCTTTAATGGATTTTCAATGATAAATGCATCCGAACAATATTGGATGTTAGTGAAAAGAAGCTCCATGACGTGACCATCCCCTTTATACCGGTAAATGTACACGCCCTACAATAACTGGCAATATCGCTCAATTTTGCACCACCGTGTCGGCATTCTCATAAATAAGAGCAATACAGGCATGCACAGCCCCTTCCATTAAATTTCTATTACAATTTTTCAAGCAAAGATGACTGTAACGTGGTAGTCCCCTTGCTCTACAAACTGCACACAAATAGCTACAATTTTCGGCCGCCAGTCTATACGCACTGGAGTCTGAATCACTGGCATAACAAGGATCACTCGGTCGTTTCGAAACCGGAAGTAGAGAATCGGCCGGATGTTTATGTTTGTGAACCGGAAATGAATGTTTATCTTGAAGTTGGTGGTTATGCAATTCATGCATGCCATGCATTCTTCTCAAATGCGGCTGTAAGCGTTCTGAATACTCATCAAAATACTGTTGGTGGGCATCGTCATTATAATTTGAAGAATACTTATTGTTGCTATGTACTAATGATTTTTCGTGATGAAACCTCCTATATAAATCCATTTTATCTATAAAGTTTCTTAACCGATAAACCGTTCTTTGTGTTTCATCAGTGTTCCAATGTTCTTGCTGAATACTATTGAGCAAATGTGTGATACCGTTATTGGTAATTGGTAATGTTTCTTCTAAAACATGTGATGATTTTGGCAAGTTGCAGCCGGCGTATTTGACATCGGAAAGGACAATTAGCATAATCACTTGAAGGAAAGCTTCCTCTTTACAGCAACCTCGCACCCATCGCATTAGTCTGTAGATCAGGACATCCATTGTTCATCTAAAAACAAAACAAAATGATGGGATCAGGCAATAAATTTAGGTACAAAATACAATGAGATGTAACTTTATCGCAAAATATTTACTGTATTGTATTCGAAAAACAATATGATTAATTAACATTATAAAACATGCTGTGAATTTGCAAACGGAAAAATACACTACGGAAAAGGCTTTTATAAGGTTTATTTTCTAAATGGGAAAAATATTTAGATAAGGAACTGGCTTTTTTAAAAGAATATTTATCATTTTTGTGATTGTAATTATCCACATTAGTCCATAATATACCTTAATCATCCACCTTCACTTGATATATGGAGTCAGACAATGTGTTACTCAAGATATACAAAGTGCTATTGGAAGAGTAGACAATGATATAACAAATATTCGGCGCTGATGGTTATATCATTAATGAAAATATGAAATGATAACTAAGAAGGGCAACTGCTGTTATAGTTACAATTCGGGAAACAACTTTTCAGTGAAAATGAGCAAACGGTTTCTAGCAAAATGAAACCATGCTTACATTAAAAGGCTTACATAAAATATACATAAAGGCGACGTTGAAACGACATTAATAGACATGACATTTTCGCCACAAAGATCAAGCTCATCATAAATGATGAACTGAGGCCCATTTCATCAATCTTTATCTGTAGTTAACAGTCAAATAAGCAATGCTACGAATATGATGAAACGTCACCAAACCAGGTTTTTTTGTGCAACGATGCAAATAGCTATGCATGATTCAATTGTAACAGAATTGACTCATTTGTTATGCAATAGAAATGCTATTTGAACCTTGTTATAGACTATGACACTGTTAGAAAATTGAATTTTCGTTTAGGACAGAACAGGACCAAACGACATGCCTCGAAGGAAACGTTTGTTATGTCACACTTGACGTTTAAGACACGGCCTCAGGGAACTGTCTCGCACGTGTAAAGCAAAGACAGATCTTTTGTTCAATCTCACATGTCTGACCAGGGATGTCTTGGGTATTATTAGGCCTAAGTAAGGCTTCCGGGTCCAAACCTACGTGGTTAAACGCACTAGGCAAGACGTCGAGCAAGGCCCAAAAGAATGTATCATTGGAGCTCACTAATTTGTTCCTATTTCGTCGCGGATGTAGGAAAAACACTGTTGCAGCCTTGGGTATTTATTTTCAGATAACGCACACCTTTACATAGGCCCCAACGAGAACGTCATTTTATCACGTCGGGAAGCAATTTATAAAGCAAAATAAAGCATATCATGTTTTACCGAATACTATTATGTAAATCTAGAATTATGTGCTCGAACCTATAGGTAAAACAGTCAGCAGTAATAATTCTTATGACCTTTTCCCTCTGATAACAGGTATGCATCATTACTATATATCATTAAAATGATTGGATGCAGAGTCTATATCCTTTTTCAAAAGTTGATATTGTATAAGTGATACAATGATCGTGTACTCAATAATCTGGAATATTTATGGGTATTTATTTAATTTTTATTTATCAGAAAATGCACAAGGTCTGAAATATATATTGCAACAACAGACAAAACTATTTATATAATGTAACGAGTAAGTTCTTATTTTTCTTTTTCAGTTCGTTTAAATGATATGACCAAATATAATGCCATAATCCTACTCCTATCTTGATTGAAACCAAACCATGATACATTCAATCTAATATTAAATAGACTGCATAAATGATTGTTTTCAATATCTTAAATGTCATCTAGCATTTTCAAATCGTTAACATATTTGCAAACATTAAAATGCTCTTTTCAATCTGTCGATTTATCAAGTATAAACTTTTGTCAGCTGACATTACTTGATCGCATAAATTCTATTTCGATTATTTTTGACAAATTTTACATTTAATTTGCTCAAGAAAAAAGATTATGGACTAACCTGTATATGAACAAATGTATCGTCTTTGAAACTCTGCTCCTTGTTCGTTTGTAGTGTCCGGACAAAAGGACAAATTGCTATAACTACGACTCTCCTTTAATCCAATTATATCCATCAGTTTATTGTTTATTTGTTTATGCCATCCATATAATTTTCATGCAAATTCATTTAAATCCGACTGCTATAATGAGTTTTATATATTAATTTAACGGCATCTGGAAGCTTGAATGCTTTATACGCAATTTTAATTTCCACCTTCCTACTTTTATACCCCTTTCGGACATTTCACTAATCTTCCCCCGCCAATTAAAAGGTGAATTTTAATCTGGCTGCAATGATATTATCCAAATACGGTTGCACACATATAGGTCAGTCTGAGTGCAAAGTTGATTATCATGTGATATTTTAAAACGAAAGTCTCGTCAAGGAACCAAATGAGTTCCATGAAATTGACTTATATGACAAGGAGTGAATAAAATAAGTTATAAAACAAGAGGATTACCTGCAAAGAGGAGAGGTGTGGGTGCCCTGGGGTCATTTGCTTATATGAAAGGTACATCCACATACTCTCCTCTCGTCATAAGGCGCGACGTGTTCATATGGAAAACTGAATGTTTTTTTTTCAGAAACGCTTATGTATGTGCCAACATAGACGAATGTCATTCCTTCGTTCGATCGGTCTCGTCGCGGACGTTAGAGCAGCGTAGAGGCAAAAACAAACTTATAACTCAAACATGAGGTCGTTTTTACCTTGCTGCACATTCTTGAAAGGTAGGTTTCAACGGGTCAGTATAGCCGATCCGAAGCGTGTATGTATGTCATTGCTTATGAATATGTAATCATTGAGAAAAGTATATATTGTAAACATACGACAAAAAGGACAGCTTGCGTCGATAGAAAACATCATACTTCTTTGAGAGGTTTGAACGCTTTAAGAATGGGACAAATCGCTCCCTGAAATACATCGTACTTCTTTGAGAAGTTTGAACGCTTTAAGAAATAAAACCTTTTAGAAAATAATAATATTTATTTAGTTCTAATCAGACTAATTATTTGCTATTTGAGCGTTACCTTGTTGTAAACTTCATCGTTGTGTTCCGTCGAATAGAAAGAAATCCTTCAAGCCATTGCCCTCTTAGGGTCCGGTTTCATAGTGGAAGAAGTTTCAACTTTCTCTAAATTAATTCTGTGTTTGTTTTCCATTTATAATAAAGACAAAATGCGATCCTTTAAACAAGACTATGAGACAAATTGTAGTCTTTCTGTCGGGGCACCGCGTCCGAGATGATTAACCGACATTTTCATTCATCCGTCCATAAATAGTTATCAAACAGCTATACATCTATGCATATTTTATTAAAATCATTTTCTTAATATGGCTCTATTTTGACATCAAAACTTTAAAAAGAGCACCTTCTTACCTACTTTTAATGGTTTTGTTCGGTCGTCAAGGGACAGACGAAGGGCACCCCACAACACATTTTTCAAAAAGTTGTTAAATCACCTTAGAATAACTTCACTAAGACTAACAACAACAAAATACTCCTTTTTGAACACTAAAATTTTGCAAAAAGGTGTTCATTTTTTTTCAAGCCAGCTGAGCTGTTCCTCCTTTTCTAGCCAGCTTGGAGCAAAAAAAGGAATACCTTTTGCAATAATTGAATAATTTAATTTAACTAAATCACATATCATTGATTATAAATAGCAGATTATAAGACAATCACAAGCAATTACGATTAATTTGCAATTAATAATTCTAAGTTATAATCACAAAGTAAATAAATGATAAAAAAGGTGTTCCTCAAACTGTTAAAATCTCCAAGCTAGAACAAATATCTTCGAAATCTCCAAGCCAGCTGGAATTTGCTTGGGAACACCTTTTGTGAGGAACAGCTCGTGGGGTACTCTTCACATAAATAACATTATTATGAATATCACGAATAGCAGGAGGGAGGAAAACATGTTTAAAATGGAAACTGATGAACGCATGTAACCATAGGGATTACTACGCACAAGTCGCCATGAGACCAGAAGAAACCCACTTAAAGTACAAAAAAAGAACACATGTCCTCGTTTATGTTGTCATAGACCGGTAGTGAACCATAAAGTTGCGAAAAGATTTTCGTAAGGGCAAACCTTGGATTAAGGGGAATCCGGGTAAAAAAAGTCTCCGGCTAAAAAAGTTTCCAGCCATAAAGTCTCCAAAAGTGACACCTTGTGCCAAAAAGTTTCCAGCCAAAAAGATTCCGGCCATAAAGTTTCTAATCATAAATGTTCTAAAATATGGGTCTCGGGCAAAATAATTTCGGGTAATTACAAATAGATAATTCAAAGGTAAAACACCAGAGTACCAAACTTTATGGCCGGAGCCTTTTTGGCTGGAGAAATTTTAGCATATTCTGTCACTTTTGGAGACTTTATGGCCGGTCTATCATTATATGTGCGAGCGTCATAAGTTCAGAACAACAGATATATGCAGAATCAACGCTAGAATTAATCACTATACATGGATTAATGCAGATGCGTGCGTGACATTCTATTAAGAAGGGTTTTGTATTAAAGTTACAAATATGACATTGTTTCTAATGTCCCTTGGTTATGCGTTGATGAATTTTCGCGCTATTTTCTCATTTTTTCCAGTCTATGGCCATTTATCGTTCATGAACAAAACGTAGCATATATATCTATGTATATCCAATACATGGTATCGTTAAGATTTTATTTAATTTTATACTTTTTTATTTTTGAAAAGCAGGTCAGAAAAAAGCTACTCATATTATAAGTGTCTTTAAAAGTGGTCATTATTCTACACGTGATAACAAAAAATCATATAGCCAAAGGACAAGATCTAGCATATCCATTTTCTCATCAGAATGCGCTCAGCAACCTTTTGAAATTAGAAACTTTTGTCATGTAATTACAATTCTGTCTGACATCAAAACACAACACAGACAAACAATTACACTTCCAATTTCATATCACTGAAATGATTTTTTTCTCTCATTAAAAGGATTAATATCTTACTTTTGATGTTAACTTGTGAAGGGCACCCCGCAACACATTTCTCAAATAGTTGTTAAATCACCTTAAAACAACTTTACTCAGTATAACAACAATATAATACTCTTTTTTGAACATTAACATGGTGTTTATTTTTCCAAGCCAGCAGAGCTGTTTCTTCTTTTCTAGCCAGCTTTGAAAAAAACACACATTTTGCATTTATCTTATTGCAAGCAATTAGGATCAATTTGTAATTAATTATTCTCATTAAAAATCACAACAACAAAAAAAAAAAAGAAATTATCAAAAAGGTGTTCCTCAAACGGCTATTAACTCCAAGCTAGAACGAAGATCCTCAAAATCTCCAAGCCTGCTGGGATTTGCTGGGGAACACCTTTTGTGAGGAACAGCTCGTGAGGTACGCCTCACTTGTGATAATATGTATTATTCAAAATACTTGAGTGACATTATTGCGGATAACAGCAAGATACGCTGTTAATTGTATCAAAATAATCAAAGGGTTCCGTGCATAACTTTTTGAGGTAAAAGCAATCATAAGCAGCATTTCAGCGAAAAAAAACGTCGACGAGAATTTGATTTACCCCCTCAACAAGGGTCGTCTATAGTAAGTCTTATTCGGACGTGACGTCGAGAGAAAGACCTTATTTGGGCCCATTTGTAAGTTTTCCGGACGTCCTTTTACGTCCCGGCGTCCGTATAACGTTATTCGTACGTCCGAATCTGACGCGACGTCGATTTGACGTCTTTTCTACGTCCGCAACGAATAAAGACGTCCGGAAAACTTACATATGGGCCCAAATTAGGTCGCCCTCTCGATGTCCGTGGACGTCTTGCCGAGTGGGACAGTATAACAGACGATTTACCATGTGCTCGTATACTGTATACTGAAATACACTTAGCATCTTTGTGCACAGAACCCATTAAGTTATATAATTATGATTTCGGAGGCGTTATCTCAAAATTGCAATTAGGATATATGTCCAACGGACATGTTTGTCAGACATTGATTTTAATAATTTGTATGACAATTTTTGTCTTTGTATAAATTACAAGAAAAAGCAGAGCACCCATGCATACCATGAGACATGTAAGACAAAAACATCCAGTTTAATGAAATTATACTCAGATAAAGGAAGTACAATATCATTTCAAGAAACGGATGCTTGCAAATAAAGTATCTTTAAGAAATATGAATGCGGGGTTAATGACAATGCAAAAGTAAAAAACATTTTGCGTTTTCCCATCCAATTGAAATATTTAATCACCTACGCCTGTTTTTCCTCGTTAATAAACTACATAGGTTTGTACTTTTTTACATGCCTGTTTGATTTAAAACCGCTAATCATGACCAAATATGAGTGTTTTAATTTAGGTAGCATTTCAAAATAGGAAATAGAATGCACATCATTTCAAATGTTGCTGAAAATACTATTTTTTTTAAATAGTTGATTCATTTTTATTATTTCAATGCCTATCAATAAGACGCATGCATGTACAAATTAAACTGCATGTATCTGGTCACTATAATGTGGCACGGGATTATTTAAACTGTAAAAACGTTTTTCTCAAGTATTTTATTCTTTTCAAAATGTATCATTATGAAACAACTAAGAATTTATCATCTGTTGCAAAAAACTAAAATCCAGAGATATGTGTTTAAATTGGTGTATATTTGAGAGCAGTTTGAGAAACTTAGAAAATGTTGCCGATTCTTGAATTGTTAAAGTCTTTGTAAACTAAACAGAAGGTGGCCCCCCTCGGTTCCCTGTCAATACTTCAGAGTGACATAAATGTCTTGTTTGACACTTAAAGGGGTGCGTGCAATATTATAAAAATCATACTTAATATTCTATTTCGACAAAGCGTTGCAGACCATCTAAAAATGAAAACAATCTTCAAAAGTAGAAAGATGATTCTTGAATTTGCGCGGTATCTATAATTTGCGCACACGTGTTTCTTGCGAACTATTTCCTATCTAGACACAATTAACATAAGAATACATTGAGAAACCAGTTTTTCATCACACTAAAGTCCAAACACGATCGTAGTCTCAAGTTATTCTCAAGTAACACGTGTGCGCAAATTATAGATACCGCGCAAATTCAAGAATCATCTTTCTAATATTGGTTATAAACACCCATAGTTACAATTGGAAAAAAAGTCATTTTTTTACCCTGCCTTACTAAAAACGCCGATTGTAAACATAACCTTTTTTTATAATCAATCTTCTCGTATAGATTTTAAGGCTATACAGACAAGAAAAGCCCCTGAAAATCATATTAAATTCATGTGCTCCGGTTATATAAGAGAAATGGGAACCACAAGGGCCTAGCCGCAAAGAGAGATTGTTAGGCGTGTATTAACATAAAACTAACACATTAAGATAAAAAAAGCTCGAAGAAGCTTTCCGTGTGACCAGGCGCTTTACGTATTTTTTCCTCTCAATGAATGTATGATCCATGATATGAATAAAGGAAAACGCGAACGTCCCCATCCGCCCGAATGATTCCCCATTCCCCATCCGCCCGAATGAACTGTATGAATATACACTGAATAGTCTATATCCAAACCGAAAATCTAACTTTTATTATAGCCTAGACTCAGTTTCAAATCAATGTTTAATAAGAATCATTTGTTTGTCATATGTGTGTCTATAAAGCGCGCGGTCTTGACTCCCACCCTCAAATAATCTAAACATGCGACATAGAATATGTGAGGGGAGGAACAACGATTTTATATCAAAACTTGGAATTTTAGGCTAAGTCCAGAGGCACTTCCGGTTGAAATTTAGAGCTTAAACCCATTGGCAGTATTTGAACTACACCAAAAAAAAATTATATGTTTCGCAACTTTTTAATCTGCATATATTTATTATAAAATAATCCTATTTTGTTATATGCTTTCTTTTTAAAATGCAATTTATTCGTGTTTTTTTTTTAGCCGTGCCACATTATTATAAAATTGGTTCGACATATTAATTCGACATGCACAAACGTAGGTTGTTTGCATGAATGAAACTAACTGTTGTGGTATTCTGTTTGCTAATAACGTCTGTGTCAAATTGCTTGTTGTTGTCGTTAAGTAATAGTAATATGGAACCATGTCATGTATGAGCTTATAAAATGCCGATATATATTGTATAGGACTTTACATGAATTAATTTGGATCCCCTGTGGGAAATCAAGGCGGGTGTCACTGGCTCTACAAACAATGTTTCGTGTCAAGTGGATATAAATTTGGTTCCTGCGGTTTTCTGTCGTTTATTTTTGACGTACAAATATATGAAATTCCGTAAAAGTCACTATTGCTACGCTATAAAAAAAACTATAGTTATGCCTTATAAATTTGAGCACTCATTGCTATCTTTATTTCCTTTAACAGTTATTATTCGTATATTGACCTCAATCCCCTAATATAGGTTTATTTAATTCGGGTCTGTGCTCGCGAAGCCTCTAGGACGAGTCGGTTAAGCGAAGGTAAGATTTCAAGTTTCGTCAGGCAAAACGAAAAATGTCTCTAAAGCTAGTCTTACAACCGGCCGTACGTGCTCTACGGGCTGTCTACGGGCAAATTTTGAAGAAACCGTACGGGACCCACACGTTACACGTACGTCGCCCGCGCGTCACACGTACGTCACACGCACGGGTTTCAGCTGCTGCGATCAGAAAATTGTTTAAAAGCTGCGGGGCCCGTACGGGCGACCGTCCGTACGGCCGGTTGTAAGACTAGCTTAAAATAACAATTAATTAGCCGATCCCGATGAAAAAAGAATGTGGCGAATGCATTTACTCATGCGCATTGCATTATGAAAAGAAATTTAAAGAAAACATAGCAATTAGGTTTTAAAAGTGAAAAAAAAAGAAAAATTGGCTATGCAAGTCTATGAAACACATTTTAACTTTATCAATTTTAGCTCGCAAAAAAAAAACGTTTTATACAATTATATTGGTCTTCTACAGTTAACTAAAAATTAACACAATGCTGCACGCGAAAATTGCAAAACGCGATTATGCTGGTA
>LQRL01003242.1:0-15257 GCA_001703475.1 Hydroides elegans
TTTACAAGGAGGTGTTTACTGAAATAGCGGATGGGGGTCGGGAGAAAGGGGGGGGGGTGTGCTTACTCGAGCGAGTACGATATCCGGCTGTCGAAAAAGAGCAAGGAGTGCTAGCAGTATTCCGCCATCCTAGTGTGTATTTGGTGTTCATTAATATATGCTCAATGGTTGAAATAAATATGTCAGCAAAAAAGTATTATGCTTGTAATTGTGTGGAAACTTGGTATCGAAATAGCCAAGTTTCTGAAATCGCAATGAAATAGAGGAACAACTAATCAAATACAAAATATACGTAACGAAATCTGATATATGATGTATTTAGTTCATCTATATTTTTGTAATTTTAGAACAGTTTCGCTGACCGCTGGGCGCAGCATTACTTTTGTTAAAATTGATCTGAATGTAGTCATATGCGTTCATTCGGGATGTTAGGATAAAGGGATATCTAATAGAATCTAAATTAAAATTCTAGATTGATAATGTTTTATATTTGAGATTGAAATGGGATTTTTAAATATAATCTTTCATACGCGTTTTTAATGATTATTACGATAAAATCACAACGACAAACATTGTATCATAGTTACGTTGCCTCGTAAGAGGAGCAGCAATTCTTAAAATGTTTATAGAGCGTTATTTCGTAATTTGAATTTTGAACTTCAAAAGTTTTTCGATGCGCATTATTCTGTTAACCTGTGCTGTGCTTTTGCTCAGTACAAATGTGATCTCATTATATTTTCTAGGGCATTGCCATAAGTGCTTTCATATTTATGTTTTAGCTGTGTATTGTTAAGCAATATTTCAATTGATGTATTCATGAGAATTTATCTATTTTATATTAATGATTATTTACTTACAAAGTATTTTGAGATAGTCGATTTCTAACGGGCTTGCGGCAATGTCGGGTTTTTTATTAGTTTAATTTTGTTTATTTTGTTTATTTTCTAAATTAGAATAGCTATTTTTGTTGGCATTACCTAAAACAAAATTGTGATTGGGCAACACTAAAATAATAATATAATATAATTATGAAAATAGTTAACGAAAAATTAACTGTCTTTACTTGATCTTAGAAAAAAATAAACTTATTTAATGTTTACAAGATTTTGCCGAAGGGAAATTTTGGATGTGTATGTCAACCTTAGAAAAATTGATTGCTAACTATATTGAACACAGTTTGCATCAGCGTATGTTTAAAATGCTGCCGTATATGAATCCAAATCTAAGTTACACTAAGTATTTACGTAGGAGTACTAAAAGATGTTTATGTATAGTATCACGAGTTTCTAACTTCTCAAGTCAAACGCAAAACGCTAAACTTTAAACGCACAAACCATCAACGCTAAACCCTCAAACTCTAAGCGTTAAACCATAAACGCTAGACGTTACACGCTGAACGCTAATGGAGGGCTGCCCACAAGTGTGAGGGGTATACATGTATAAAGTGTATGATTTTGTGTGTTTATCATAACTTCTCTATATTGACTTAAAGGCTAAAACGCTAAACGTTAAAGGCTAAACGCTAAACGTTAAACGCTAAACGCATAAACGCTAAACGCTAAACGCATGAACGCTAAACGCTTAAACGTTAAGGGTGATGAGAAGTTTGTACCGCGCGCCAATTTATTATGAATTATTTATTGAATAAATTTATATAAGTTTACTTCAATTCCTGTGCTTAGACGAGGCTCATAGCCGATATCATTGTTATTTTTCAGTTTTTATTTTGAAAAGTTAGGACCTGGTAATATTCATTTCCCGATGTATTGTTAGGAGAAACTCGTAGAAACACCCTTAGGCCGTGGTTACTCTGAAGAAAATGGAAACAGTGTTTTTCTCACGCGACTTGTTTTTGGTCTTAAGTGTTATAGAAAGGTTGCCAGGTCCTTAACGTTTTAATTTATGTATCTTATCAGCAATACTGACTTCGATGTGTTCTTAGCTTTATTTTGAAATTGTTATTATTTTTATTTGTATTAAATAAACCAAAGCAAAGCGAATATCTTTTTATATTTTTAATTGTTGCAGATTAATGGTATTAACTTACATTTTGTATCAATAGCGGACTTTTACCGACTTTTAAAAATGACACGTGACTATATTGACCAAGTAACTAAAGCAATAACAGCATAAAAAATCTTTCTTTTTTATAAATGTTCCTATGCCATAACGTTTTATAAAACATGTTTTGAACGCCTTTTTTACGTTACTAGTTGAGGGTTGATATGCATGATAAACAGAGAACGTATCGTTTCACGTGTTTGCACAAAAGTACGATAATTCATGTTTAAAAACGTTATATAATGTTTTGTTTTACTTGGAAAAACTTATGTCAATGGACGGATCAAAAATTATTTTAGCATTTTTTTCAAGACATTTTCTAAAATAGACAATAGACAAAATAAATAACAATCAAACTGTTTTGATTTTGTTTAAGACAACACTGTCATTGGGAAAATACTAATAATTTTGTTTCGATTAATTTCGGCATTTTTTCAATAAACGGTGGTTAAAAACAAAGAGAAGAAATGGGTTACAACAAAAAAATCACATTAAAATAAAGATAGGAAATATATGCGGCGAATATCAATTATAAGCGAATAAACTGCAAAAGTTCGCGTGAAAAGTAAGAAGTAACCCGTTTTTTCTTCATATTACTCTTGTAATAGACATATTCATAGGGGACAAGAATTTCTCCGTTAAGGAGTGGGGGATGTGAGGGCGTTATCACGATATTCTATCCGTAATATTATTGCCTGGAGTTGGGCAAGAGTTTCACAGGACCATCATCACAGAGTGCAAGAATTTTAAGGGGTGGGGGCAACGAGACACCGGAAATTTACCAATAACTTAGTGAGCTGCACTTGATATGTACTATTTTTTATGAGTGTTTAGGGCATCACACGTAGTTAAGTGAATTATAGAAATAATAAATTATTTCATTGATCTGTTATCACAGCTGTTTGTGATAAGCGATACTCATCTTTAACGTGACGTCACATAAAGGTCAAATTATCTGACGTCATTAACATGTCATAAAATTTATCATGACATTAGTATTCAATTTGGTTCCTTATTGTATTGCATAGAACTAGTGTTTAAAAAAAGAAGGAATTTTAATAGACAAAATTCCTATACAACATCACATACTACATTGCTTTGTCCATGATTCAGGTGTAATTCATTCATTCAGGATAAAACGTAGCTTTAATCGATATCTTAGTATTTTTAATCTTGCCCTAATAACGCTGAAATTATGTTTAGAAAAATGCCTGACATAGAAAACCGGAGATGTATACAAAGGTTTAACGTACCATATATTACATTTAGACAATGTGTCGAGTTTTAAACGTTACTTTTCATGTCAGTCTGTTACAAACTTGCATATACTCGTAATGACAAAATGGGCAAAACATTTAAAATAGGGCTTTAGGGTTGGGTTTTGATGATTTTCTTCAATATCTTAATAAATTCGTTAAAGACTTTATGTAATAAAAATATAGATTGAGCATGAAAGCAGAAAATACATGTTTATTTATTACGTATATGTATTGAAGCTGCTACTCCATGTCTCTGATTTTTCTTGAATTTCATAATTGTTATTACAACAGTCTTAATGATGATTATACATACATATACATTTTTATTCACAAATTAATCTTTATGATCAATCATATGTCGACAACTAACATATGTAATGTACATTCGATGACCATTCATGCACTGCAATTGAGTGCTCTTATCTATATAAAAATACGATGACACTACAATTGAAAGGTAGCGTGCAAACTTGTCTATTGGCATACAAGACAACGTGATGTAAAATATCTTAAACCAAATATGTTTCTTAAGCATATGCATTTTAATTTCCAAATACATATTTAATCTGGACCGTCCAATTATAACACTGTGATTTATCAATTGTATTCGTAAAGATAATTTCTATCATTTGATTTGGTTTTTTTTATTTAATTTTGATAAAAGTATAATTTAAGTTTGTTTTTAACTTTAGCCCTTTTAGCATAGGCCCATTTCGTTAAGCCTAATAAGTTGTCTCAACAGGTCAATATACTGTAACGTCCAATTATACAACAGGAAAGTTTAATTGCACTGTATTTTTTTTTACGTGTGAGCTATTTGTGTCGTTCATAAAACACAGAAAAGGTAAGTATAAAGAGACAACTTAGGTGAGCACTGATCTATTTTTAGCTCTTTTATTCATGAAAGCTCTGGTTTCTTATATTGGCCATATGACGTTACATTAATTCTAAAAACAAATGCAAATCAATACAAATGATCATCAAAACTAAGCAAAATTATCAATTAGTTGTAGATTACTCAATGTTTTTGTCGCTTCGCCTGGAAACTAAGAAATATATCTGATAAGCTTGGTCGAAACTAATACTGAAGGGAACTAAGAAACTATTTGAATCATGACTATAAAGGTGTGAGCATGCTCAAGCAAAATCAGTCATACCTAAAAGTAATAACTAACACAATATTCAAAGAAATAGTTTTCACAGATTTAACCATGTTTTATCAAGAATTATTAGCCCTTTTGGTAAGTTATTCGAAGATGGTTGTTGTTTTTTTTTTAAACACAAACCCAGTGTTGCTTGTTTAACTCATTAGTTGCATTACATTTTGTAAACTCAAGTAACTTTTTAAAACATTTATTTGAATTGCAAATGTGATGGATATTTCAAAACATTATATTTTAATTGACTTACATGGTAAACAAAATCAGACTTTTGAATAAATGGGTTTGTGATATAAGGATTTAAGAATTAAATTTACAATTAACAAATAATAGACATTGAATAAAAAAAACTTTTATCTGTTTTGGAAATACATGTTTATTGTCCGTTCATAATCATAACTAAAAAGATGAAATGACATGGGGACTCGTTTAAAACAATTGACTTTTCGTGAACTAATTTCGTTCATATCTATCTATTTTCCTCTCTTTAGATTCAATGTTTCAGAGAATATTCTATGTACATTTATACCGCATATATTGATATTTTTTATTGTTTATTTCCCTATTTTTAAAACCCGCATATTTCAATATATGGCCTGTTTATTTTAATTAAGAATTTACTTCGGACCCGATTGAGGTTTGCAAGGGGAAATGGTCAATTTTAACAACTCTATTTTGTATCAAAGATAATAGATGAAGGAAATGGTTATGATAATGATATCAAAGTACGAAAAGATTGTTGTATTTTATATATTGATAGGTAATAATCAGTGTCTATGTATGATTATTTATGTTTTATCGCATTCCACAATGCGATCGTCTAATGCGTTGTGGAAAAGCCCGAAGGAGGAAGTGAATACATTACGAATGTTAGGAAGTACAGTGATCCATTGAGTTTCCCGTTCATAATATTTCACACGCATATGCGTTTTTTTTAGGAATGCGCCTTCGCGGCCGCTTTTATTCATCCTATATGTTATACACATTATGCCTTGGCACCCGAGTTCGACTCTCATATTCTATATGATTTGCCCTCCTGTTTTTGCTTTATTTGGTCCGCGCTTGATATTCATACATATGGAAATATAAATAAATATCAAACTCAAGAATGAATTAAAACGTGTCTTGTCGCAATATTAGTTGAATGAGACATACCCATGATAAGGTAGCCTTCTACCTACAGTATTTAACACCAATATCAGGTTTAACCCAAGGCGATTCGGTTTATTAAGAAACGCATCACAAGGCTATCAGGTAAGGATAACATAAATTAGTTTTCATATAGTTTAACATCTTATTATAGTGTTTCATGTTTTAGCCATTTTTCATGAATAAATACCTTTTTATTGTTACAGCTTCTGGCAGTCGTCACTTATACAAGCGCCAAACCCACTCACAACACCCCTAACTCCGCCCTACCTACCATCCCGCAGCCATCCAACAACGCCACCTCACATATCATACGCACCAAACGCAGCAACACCCAATGTACCGATCCAACAGACGCATCACTATGGCAACAATATCTCGACTATGTCACACACGACAAAACCATACCCGAGAGCTTCTATATGGCTGGATTTCTTAAAGAGAGCATTCAAGGGGAGTTAGGGAAGAGCAGTGGAAATACGGATGTGATAATTGAGGGAAGACCGGAAGTCTGTGAGAGTAGCACGGATGCGCATGCGCCTCTTTATTTGAGGAGCACGTGTCCGTATTTTTTGGTGCGAAATGTCGATACTGATAGGTTAGAGCAGTTTTGTAATATCTTTAACAAATAATAAAACATTTTATTTTTTTCTGAAATGTTAATGCTATCATCTCAAACATGCTTTTCTTGAAAAGAAAAAGGTTTTGTTATCTGGTATGAAAAATGAAAGTCCATTTGTGTAAGCTCGCTATGCTCTATTAATATGCATATCCATTCAATGTGTTTTGTTCTAACCAACGCCACATATGAGTATCAATGGGTATCGGGTATCAATATATTCGAAAGATAAAGTTTGGATCCCGATGATTATGAGTGTTAAATGCTAGAAAGTAGATATGCGTTAATTGATTTGAAGATAATTAGACAGCAATAATATGTATCAAACATGTATATCAATGTTTAAAGAACACGTTTTTACTCATATGATTGATATGAACCGACTCCATAGCTACAAAGAATGCAGAAACATTCCCATAACACTTGTTCATATATTTCCAGGTTTCCAAGACAACTCATCGAAGCTAACTGCTCATCCTGTGGTGACGGATCTACTTTCGACAAATACGCATGCCGACGACCGGACGGACATTTTGATTCAGAATCCACCTGCGTCCCTATGCATTACAATGTGCGCGTATTACGAAAAAGGGAAGAGGTCGAAAACGGGGTTTGTGTCTATAAGCGATCATGGCAGAAATTGAGAGTGGGGTGTACGTGTTCACGGCTTCCATTGGCGTAAAAATGGGTTTTTCGAATATTGAAGAGTTCGGCGGTTATGTTGCGTTCACACAACAAAACTCGAAAACAAAGCTCGAATATAATGCCAAACAAGCATGCTTTTTTCGTGAACAGAAGCACGAAGTATAAGGGATGTGAGAGCGGGGTGTACGTATTCGCGATTACCGATGTCGCACAATGGGGAATTTTTAATCTTGAAGAGTATGATAGTTTAAACAGCGTTCTCGCAAAAATTATGCTCGAAAGTTATGCCAAACGAGTATACTTTTTTTTCGTGAACAGAAGGGATTAATTTACTATTTTGTCAAACAAAAGTGGCTTTCAAGCATTGGATTTTTTGTTTGCGTGAACGCGCTTGTAAGTGTTTTCCAATCATTTTGTCTACCTGTCTAGGCTATCAGTATACTAGCTGTGCCTATTTTTTACATCTTCTTTCCGGTCGTTATGTTATAACTTTCAACAACTACTTTATGAAATTAAAATTCAAACTGACTTTAGGGTGTGTTTCCACGGCGGAAAAGACAGGTTTTTTTTCACTGTTTTCTTTATAGGACTTTGAAAATATTTTCAAAATAGTGAAAAAAACACCCCGTCTTTTCTGCCGTGGAAACACACCCTTAGAAAATTAATTTGACAAAATATTTACGAAGGCAAAACGGTAGACAACAATTAAATATTATGAGCTGCAACATGTTTGATTAATTAAGTAACGCGAGTATGCTTCTAGTCTTATAGTGATCGTATTCATAAAATTGCCTTAGAGTATTAAATCATAAATATGTGAAATTTATATTATATCTATACACATTTGTTTTATTTGTATGATTATTGGATGTATCGTTTGTATTCTATAATGTTTATTATCATTATTGCATCTAGGATTTATACTTATAGCAGAACTGTTGAATGATGTTCCAATATGTGTTCAAGTATTAGCTGTATAGATATTTTTTTAATATACACTTTTCAGTCTGTGTTTCCTGCTAATATAGTTTTATAACTGTTATTCGTGATTTATTGTGATATTTTGAAAAATATTGTTATACCACATATGTTTATTTGAGGCCAGTATTTAAGATGTATTATTATTTCCTAGTTTTATGTATATGTATTATGTTATATGCATTTTTATAGTCGATGTAGTTAAGAGCTTGAGATTATAAACACAAAACTGCTATATTATATATTCATGAATCTACATTCTAATAAATCTTTAAGTAAAAAAATATATATATTTTATTTGCACAAGATGTTCCTATAGTCTTTTACGAAACTTTCTCACCATCTCTACCATGATGTCTTTCGATCACCAAAGCGTTCGAAAAAAAATCACACTTAAATGTATGCTGCATGAGTTATGATATACATGTACACACGTACATGTAGAATGCCATATATAATGATGGCAACGTTTATTCACATCGCATTGTTAATAAAAACTGTAGGGAAAAGTCATAATTTGCAAGGTCATTCGAATATCCATTTCAAAAAGGTACCTGATATTTTCCATATTTATTTAAGTTTGGATTCATAGCTTTGCCATGAAAGGTATTAAAATATTCTAGCCGTTAGCTGGCTATACTTTTTGTTGTCGACAATATACTTATTTTTAATTGCGTAGGAAATAAAATCCTCAGCGAAATATTCCACGAAACGGCTGAATTTTTATTATCCAAGACCTATTGACAATTTATCTCTATAATGAAACTATATAATTGCACAAAGCAAATAGTGGAAAATTCTCACATGTAGCTTAATATAGATTGTTTGCAAAAATGATGCCAACATCGATGACAAAGTTTGCTCATTCAAAAGCAGCAAGTCTAGCAAGGTTCACTAACCTCATATTGATGAACAAATTCTTACGAAAAAATATTAAAAAAAAAACGTTTTTTGACAGCTGATTAGAATGACCCAGTTAGAGTAGCATTAATACTGAGATCATTTTCTATAACAATACAAAAAAATCTAATATCACACACCTACACTTAATGAGTACAAGGTCAAACCTTATCTAGGCCTCCTAAAATATGTCTTTATTGCAAAAGGGCCTGGTGCCAATAAAACAGCATAAAACTGATTTATATAAATAGATAATATAACCATATACACTGTAATAAAACTTCATTTTTCTATTTTACTGTATAAAATACCCGCTAAAATCAGTGATTTATTCCGATTTCTTAATGTTGTATTTGTCATATATAATGTGTTTAATTTGTATTTTAGAGTTTTCTATTCACCTTAAGCGTTAAGTGCATTACAGAGTTAACATACCTTTGCATTTACATTTTCCTATCGTCGACTGGCCTGGATGCAGTGTTCGGGTCAATGTTGCCCTGCTCTATGTTCATATAACAATGTTCATTATTATAACACAGATATTTAGACAAATCAATTGAGCTTTATTTCAATTTAATTCATAAGAAGAAAAGAAAGGTGAATAAGAACGGACAAAAAATAATCAAATGCTCTACAGTGCTAATTTTATAATGGCGGTGAATAAATGTAAATATACTGCCCGATGGATCTCGTCATTCCCTCGATATGTTTAAATTCGGTCGTGACTCAGTTATTCAGGTTTGATTCGGTGGTTACTTTACTATTGGCATGACTCACACGTTGGATGATGTATTCGGTCTATTATAAAAAAAAACAGACGCCTCAAAAATGGCATTGCCTTAAGAAGAAACAAATTAATACAAAACATTGAAACTTGTTCATAGTCTTCATAAATTTAGCTTTCGCATTGGAATATCGACATAAGATAAAAGAAACAAGCATTTAGTTATGATTGTTCGTCAAAAAAATTAAAATGAAAACAACGTGATCACAAGCGTTGTTTCCTCATACATGTATGTGTTTCTACTTTAATGGTTCGTTTGCGTTTGCGTCTAGTCTATGGAATTTAAATTGGTATAAAATATAGGAATCCCAACGGTATCATTCCGCTGGAATTACTTAACTTTATACGAATTTAAATTCCGCAGACGCAAACGCAAATTTCCGGTGAACACACCATAAGCCGCATCCTTACTTTCTTCATGGAAAACGCAACCATTTTTTTGCTTATAACGTTTGACGCCATGGAATCGTCCTTCCAATAATTTTTTTCGATATACATGCATATGTTTTTTAGTCTATAAAATGAATGATTTAATAAACTCAATACTGGTGCATTGCATTAGAATGAAAATTAATGACGCCAATGTAATCTAAACTTAATTAATATCACAGATAATTAACTCAAGTATATCAATGAATGAGCTAATCAAAGTAACATTGTATATTAAATTGGCTAATATTAATATTTGATTATATCGTATAGCTGATGGTTCAATTATACTGGAATGTACATGTATTACGTACGAAGTGTCCTCAGCAGTACGTAATCCAGAATAAATTTTTCAGCCCTCTTAAGGACCAAATTATTTTTCGATATTATTTTTTTTTCTAAATGACACGACCGATTGCGTAGTTTCTTTATACAGCTAGTATATAACTGAATCATACTCAATTTTTGCCCAGATCAACCAAAACCAATTCATTAAACTAAAAAGCATCTATAAACATAATGCTGTATAATTGTCAGATTTTAATCATTGTAAGTCTCCAAAAATTAAAAAAATATTTATATAATTGTATCGTCATTACAATATCATGTGAATACAGAGTGTGTATAGTTCTTATGATGACATTCTTTAACAATTCTTGCGAAATACTAAACGATGGATAGAAATATTAGAACGCCCTATATTGCATATGAAATAAATGATGCGATGTTTAAATGGTAAATAGAACATTCCAACCCGTATGAAAATTATTTTTAAATTGATTATTTTACTGATCAGGATTGTAGTTAAATGTTTATTTATACTTAAGCCATCGGACTATTTCTTTGTCAACCTAGATACTTCTATAGAAATAAACTGAGATCGCAGTTATGAATTTGTAGCTGTTTAAAGTTGCAAGTTTTATTTTAACATACTCATATACTGGCCTATTATATTTCAAACAAATTTGACATGTTTTCGCAACTCAATTGACTTCTGAGATATCTGATCAAACTCCGTTAAATGATCGCCAGATTTAAATCGAAAAGATAATTTCGCATAGCATAAATTTTAGATTAAGTAGTCCTTGTAAATACAGTTTTTTTTTTATGATTGTGAAACAAAATATGGCACCGGATATAATTAATTTGGAAAGATAAATCATATCAAATTCTAAACTATAGCTTCAAAGGATACTTGTTTCATTTTTGTTGTTTTTGGATTCTGTATAGTCATCCAAGTTTGATGTTTGGAGTTGGTTATTTGGTTGTAGGCATCTATCGCTGGATTCACAATGTATTCTTTGAATTCCTCAGAATAAAAAAATATGGCAAGCGTGTACCCGTACCATATGAGGCTAGATGCAGTAATGAATGAGGTTATAGATTAGAAAGAAACATATACATGTTATTTGTGTTATCGTACATAGATTTAACCTTATTAACGCTTTGTCGTGCAAAACGTGTTTTCTATATTTTTTATAGAATTTTCTCATTTGTTTTAATAGCAGAGCATGTTTTTTTATATGCACATCATTCAAATATTGTCATTGTATAATAATACAATTGTGTATCAGCTGATCAAATAAATTATCAAAACAACAAGTTCATTACAAAAGTAATGATGCTAACAGAATAAACAATATTATCAAATGTGCAAAGAAATATTTGAATACTATAAGAATGATTATAACAACATATGATTACATTTAAATTGGAAAATCATAATTATGAATGTCGCTTAATGACTTCAATAATAGCCATAGGCCAAGGCATTCAGACCTCGATTATTAAAATATTTAATATCTACATGTATAAGCGGCTTCACAAAAAAGTGACTCAATGGTTATATTATGATTATGTGGTTGTATGGTTATGTGTTGTTCACAACTTGAAGAGTGTGGTTATATGACACGGTCTCATAATCCGATTCATTAAGCTCACATTGATTCGGGAAAAAAAAGTTTTATTTCCGGAATCCATTTACTCATTAACCCCTTTATCTTTGTATTTCACCAACATGTTATATAGACAATATATATAAGGAAGAGTTCTATATGAATAGTTCTATTTTTATTCTTATTGTATATCTAAAAAAACATTCATCTGTAAAATGTATTATTTTGATATTATTATTTTGATATCAAACGAGTGTAAATTATAAATGTAATTATTTAATTTAAATGGATGGTTGCGTGCTAATTTATATAAAGATCTAATTGATGCTATCTTTGAAAGCTTACAAGTATGTATGTGTGACCCTTTCCTATCATTAAACTAACAAAATAATAAGTATTGTTAAACTGTGATTAAAAAAAAACCACCAACGTGCCATTTTGTTTATTGATTGCATTTTTAAAAATTTATAGTATTTGATATATATATTCCTTTATCGGAACCAATTAATCAATCTCTATCAAGTAATCTATATTCAAGATCAAATATACTTGCTACTCATACATGTAAAAACAATCAAAAACAAGAAACAAAACGCGTATTTATAAGTATTATATTGCAAACCTATGCTCGATTTACGAACGTGTTGGTTATATAACATATCTGTATAACAAACTAAAAGTTGTTGCTCAAATTTGGACATATTTCAATCGTATCTATATTTTATTGACATTTTTCAACTATAAATGCAGTATAACAGCCCAGATTATCAGCATTTTTCATACCACTGAATCGTTCGGTATACTCGAACGAACCAAGTATGCATATTAACAGATACATACATGTGTATTCTATAATAGGTCTATTGACAACTGGAAAATCTAATCGCCCATGTAATAATAGCCATTTTGACCACCGGTATTAAGGACGTTATTTTTGAAACCAATATACTGCGAGATTCGGTTTGTTGCAAAAACTTCATGATAATTCAAACAAATAAAATGTATCTTCAAGGTGAAAATAGTAAAGTGTTTCTCAAACTTATGCAATACATGTAGGTGACAATTCATTGGTGAGTTCTTATGTCCGATTTGATTTTCTGGTTATTCAAGCGAAAAATATAAAATTTTGTTACCTGTTTTTGAAAATAAAATTTTACAAATTGATCGAAAATATAACCGTAGGTAAGATATGTGGCTCCGCTATATAAATGTTGAAAGTATAAAGAATGTCATTTAAAACCAAGATTATATAGGCAATATAATTATTTAAAACAATTAACAAAAACCATATTTATGGATTTAATATTTTTGATATTTTGGGTTAGTATATATAGTAGGCAGATTTAATTTAGATTGAATATTTTTTTATTGTAAATGAATTCATTAGCACCTATTGAACTCTTTTGGAACATCATAATTAGGTATTAAAGGGAACCTAAGAATATATTCATTTTCAAAAGTAGTGTCAACCTAACAAGAAATCTCATGTAGACATTGGGTTTTCTGAAAATTGACAGGAAAAAAATTAGTGTATATGAATTTCATAAAATCGTACTTCCATCACTTATTTGTAGATTCAAGACCCCACAGTACTATTATTATATTTTATGATTAACGATTATTAATTGTAGTCTCCTTTACTTTTCCAAATGTGAGTAAACATATCATAATGCATCTAACCAACCCTTTATATATTGGAGTAAATAAATAGATTGTTGAAGAACTCACTTTAACATTTTCATATTGTAAACCGCTTCTAGTCACATCTGAACATCTTGGTGACGCTAAATCCGTAAAATTAAGAACTGTCATGATGCTCTCATATTTACAGTTTGTGAAACCGACTTAATCGTTTAGTCTTACCACCCTCTTTGGACATTTTGCATATTGCCAATACAACAAAATAGTTTAAACTGATGTTTGGTTGATTTCTCTCTCCTTTTTTTTTACATATCCAGCTTATAGCCAACGCTCCATACCTCGTAAACTCCTATCCCCACGTTCCACGTTTCACACCATTCACATGACAACGTTTGATCCGCATGCACTATATATGCACTTTATATCGCGCAAAATTAAAATACCCCAAGCTAACAGAAAAAAAACATTTCATTCTATTGTTTCGGTTTACAGCTCCTAGCCACAGCTGCATACCTCGTCCACTCCAACCCAACCAATCGACATCACAATATAAATATCCAATCACGTGACAACACACAAACCACGTGTACAGATCCAGACGATAACGCCCTCTGGAGCCAATACTTAAATTACGTCACGCGAGAAGGTCACATTCACGAGAGTTTCTACATGGCTCCCCGTTTCGAAAACCGAATCACTCCGCTGCTGAGAAATAGTTCCGGCACCAGTGATGACGTCATCGAGGGAAGACCGGAAGTGTGTAAAAGTAGTTCGGATGCGAATTCGCCGTTGAGGGAAAGATCGACGTGTCCGTATTTTCTGGTGCTCAATGTTGATAATGAGAGGTGAGTTTGAACTGAATTACCAATATCCTAAAATAAAATAAGTGTCATAGAACTATTTCGTGTCTGTACATGGATTATGAAAGAGTCAATGTCGATAATGGTACCTTAAGTTTATGAATTTATAAAGTCTTTATGTGTTTCATTTTATAAATTATTTTCAAATATAAAACAAATAAATCCTAGGTCGACTTGCATTTCTTAGACATACATATAAACTGCAATAAATGCAATATTTACTAGGCCATACATTTTTAAATGGAACGATTGTCTTTAAATATCGTCGTCTCAATATGAATAACCTAATTCGTTATTTAGGTTTCCTCACAATCTCATAGAAGCCAATTGTTCATCCTGCGGCGACAAAAATAAAACAGACATCTACGCATGCAGAACCCCGGATGGTCCATCTTCGGACCGGTCAACGACCTGTGTCCCAATGCATTATTATGTGAGAGTACTAAGGAAGACGAATATTGCTGATGAAAATGGACACTGTAGGTGGGTTATTGGATTTCAACGTCTAAGTGTCGGCTGTACGTGTGCGAAACTTCCTAAGCTGGAGGAGAAGTAAAATTGGTTACATTACGTTAGTTTGATATGAAATTTATATGAAATATGAATAATAAACGAGTATGACGAGTATCTTTTAAATATGATGCATGTATTTATAGATATTTAGTTTTTATCCAGTAGGCCAGTAAATTTATTTGTGATAGTATTTGATTTATAATATACACCAAATTTAATCAAATGCTATATATCTATGTTGTATTTTATTAGCATTTTTTATACATAAATACTAGCCAAAATATCAGCATAGGCATTTATAGTTGGATGTTCATTTTATTAATGCGATGTGAAAATCATTTGTGTACGTAGATAGGATTACTCT